>JAKUCM010001458.1:0-18049 GCA_023374145.1 Lepidium sativum | reverse complement strand
GGTGAGTTCTACAATACCTTGGTCACTGCGTACCAAGATCCTGCTCTACTTCCACTTAGATTCTCAGCAAGCAGACATGATAGCCTCACTAGTCCTCTTCTCTCATCTACTCATGAGGTTTGATCCTCTACAATACAGGTTTATCTGTCTCCTCTTTTGTACATGCATGTGTATATACATAGATATATACTTCATTTATACCTCATAACATTAGAGATCTACATTGAAACTCAATCTCATATCTTATTTGTAAATTTTGTTATGAGAAAAAGAGCTCAAACAGGTTAAGGGAAAAATGAGAAGCACATTGTCGTTAGTGCTAGATCTTTTATAAAATTTTGATTGAGATAAAATTTATTGAGACATACAATTGTGGGAATCATTTGTGTGGGTTTTCGTCAGTATCAAAATGAAAGAAGCCAAAGGCTCTTGAATTATTTGCTTTCATGTTATACTATTAAATATTTGCCAAAAATAGACTATGAATAGTAAAAATCACTAATTCAACTTTGATAACGTTCCATATTTGTATGCATGCTTGAATTTGGTCGATCTAGTTTTGTTGTTGGTTTTGTGTGTTTTACCAGTCAGTAATTTAGCAAACTTGTATAACTTTTTTATAACCAAAATGTATTCGAAAATATGTGTATTGATGAAAGAGTCCAAAATGTGTGGTATAATTAATGAAGTACGAAGAGAGAGTACCAAGAATAAATAATTTAGTAGTAGTAGAATATCAATGGTTCATACCAACTCGATTCAATGTGTAATGGTCCATTTAATTAAACATGTGTACAACTTCGGGGTTACAAACCATATAAGCCTATCTAATAATTTTTGCCTTGAAAATAACATGATTGTATAATATCATAGGTAAGACTCACACCAATCAACATTTTTCCATTCTTCGTTTATTGTTTTCTAGTTTACGTACTACAAGTAATTATGTTATTTAGTGATATGCTAGTCAACATGTTTGAAGAACTGAACCGAATTTAATTCGATATTAAAATAAATTAGAAGAAATTTTAGATTCATGTATTCAAAAAACCAAACAAAAATTAAAGTTAAACCGATTCGAAAACCGGCAAAATGTATATATAAAATTTATGAAATACAATTATATTTTTTTTTTGTCAACATTGGACCACAAATGGCCGGCTCATTAGCCAAGTTCTTGCATGCAAGTGGCGGACTCGATCCCAGGATGTGCAAGTGTGCATGCCTCTTAAATACAATTATATATCTAAAAGTTATTATTATATTTTATTTCTTTTTTTTAATAATTAGATCGACAAAACCCGCTCCATAGCCAAAACACACATCCTAAAATTCATTTTTTTTTCCATTTGTATCGTGGAAGAATCAAATCTTGGTATCTTCAAAATTTGTAAAGTGACTATCCATATGTCCTCCACATATTTAAATTTTTATAAATCTAAAATTATAATTATAAATCATAATATATTAATTGTTTTGGGTACAAAATAGTAGTAAAACCGAAGTTGGATAAAATATCTGAAGCTCAGCTTCGGGTATATTCGAATACAGATTAAATTTTTAACTAATTACTAGAATTGAACCAAATCTGATATAAGAAAGAATTTGAATGTGTCTTATATTAGTAGAGAACTGAAAAATCAAAAACCCAAAAACTAATATGAGCCTAAATAAATATTCGAGTATTACAGCCTAATTTTGAATCGTGTGATTAAGCAAGTTCTTAAATATAGTTTAATGAAATTTTGTGATCAACCACTCGGAATTATTCAAGTAAATCATACCATGCCTCCACCACTCATAAGATTAGACGAATCTTTCCTTTAGAAGATTTTCCTTATCCGACTGATCATCACATCTCAATAACGGCTCCGAGATTGACGACTCTCATTACTTGTCCGTTGTTCGCTTGTCCGTTGTTCGCTTGACTCTCATTACTTGTCCGTTGTAAGAGACCATAGAGTCGAGTCTCTTAACTTGTCTAATTTGTATTTTCAGATAGGTTCCAGAGATGGGTTCAACACAAAAGCAAAAACAACTTGCAGAGAGATGAAATCTATATTGATTAGCATTATTGACAAAATAAGACTAAAATACGAATGAACATGGGCCTTCACGAAACTTGTAGAAAAACACTCAAAAAGAAGAAGCAGAAAGCCCAGAAAAGAATTGCTCATCTAATTTCTCCTTTCATATACATCGCCTCTCAAACTTTACTAGTTATCCAACTAATTCTTTTGACAACTTCCTTTGCATAGTCTTATAGATCCTTATGCTCTGGATATCGCAGACAGAATCCTAGAGAAGAGACAAATCTTGAGAAACAATTTCTCCAGAAGCTTCCAAAGCTTCAACAGCTTCCATACTATAAGACCGGCAACTAAAATAGAACACTGCACTCATCATTGAGTCAATTAGCACCACAAATGAATACATCACCACAAGGAGTGGACCTTCCCAAATCCTCGAAGATCCATCTCCATAACTCAATATCTTCACTCTGTGCTCAAACAATCCTTCCACACATGTCAACCCTATTGTTGATCCAAGAAATATCAACAGACCAACCTGAGTCTGTCCTTTGATCAAATCACTTGCTCTCACTAAAGCTTGTGGCCCCGAAACATTTTCGAGAATCGATATCACGATTGTCGTGTTGCAGATTATAATAACATTTGCAAACACTACTGAGAACACCAAACCAATGAAAATAGCTCCATAGGCATTGAAATCAGGAGAAAATCCAAGAACATAAAACGAGCTACACACTGCGACAAGGAACACACAGAAGGAAGTGAGGCAAACAACTATCACCAGACAGATCCACAAGTAAGTGAACACAAGACGTTTCCATAGTCTCTGCATTATCGCCAAGAACTTGCTTATTACAACTTTTTTCCTTGAATAACTGCAATCAACAGAGTACACTACTGCAGCTTTGGACAGGAGTGAGAGAGTAATGAACAAAGGGAAACACATTGCAGATGAAACAGCTGTTTCAGAGAATTTCTGACACGAGTTTCTCACAAAGGGAAGCAAAGGAAGACCACTGGATTTAGAAACTAAGAGAAGCCTAACTGTGAGTGAATTAACCACTGATTGATCAACTAACAGGTTCGGTAATAGAATTGCGGAAACAGGACAGATCAAAAGAGCGGCGATTAGCATGAAAGCACCAAGATTGTATCGGAGAATTCGAACGGTTTCCCTCAAGATCTCAAGGGCATTCATGGAGTGAAATTGATGATCAGAGGATGATGATGATTCTATATCGAGTTTCCGGAAATGATTCGTCCCAGAAATACCCGTTTCCATAATTCTTTTGTTTTCCATCGAAAAGGGTTTCAGCTACATACCACAAACTCGGATTGTCTGCAACAAATTATGTGTAAAATCGATGCAAAGTGATGATTTTTTTTTAACAAAGGGGAGATTTTTGACGTTGTATATAGCAAACCAAAATCATGGGATTTGCCAAAATGATAACGAGAGATTAGGGTTAAGTGTGATTAACGACGTGTTTAAAGCATGAAAGCGTGACGAAAGCAATGAGAAAATTGGGATCTTTGAAGAGAGCAAAAAACAGAAATCACGCATTAGGGGCTTGGAAAAAGTGAACCGGGTCGATTAAGGGACGGTGACGAAAGAGTACACACAAAAGCGTGAGATTCGGGGTGCGAGTATCTTCATTCGGGTCCGGGTCTGGGTCTTGATTTGAGTTCGGGTCCTAAGAATGTAGACAAAGACACGTGGATAATAGAGAGAAATATTGCCATTTGGCGCTTTACTGGTCAAAGATAATAAAAATAATTAATACTTAATTACAGAAAGATTTATAAATAAATAGAGCAAGAGTTATTGTATACAAATATAGATAATAATTACTACTAGTATTTACTAATAAAAGATGCAGTTTGTAAAAGTAAGATATTGACAAAAATAATATATCTGCATTTGAATTTTGATTGTTATACGTAATGTTTGGTAATCCTAATAAGTTTCCGCCAATCACGTAGATATTCAAATAAAAGTTAATGAAATATCAGAATGATATGGACAATGAGAGCTTAACGTGAGGATACACAATCTCAGGCGTATGATGTGCTGACTTCCATATACCGACTTTAAACCAAACCCTCGCCTTAACCAACACTTTTGACGAGAAGCCTTTAAATCCTTACCAATTTTAGAAACGGCAACTCTAATGTGTCGAACGCAAGTGTCTGGTCCATGAATTTCACGAATATCTCCACCGAGTTTTAGTAAACCGATGTCCTCTCGTTAGTACTGTGTGATTTGATTCTGAATTTGAATGTAGCTGACATCATGTCATTGTCGTCGGTGAGGTTTAAATTTTGCACCGACGCGTTTTCTACACTGTATCGAAGTTTCTTGGATTTGGACCATTTGGTTGCGAGTAAGATCATGACAACAACTACACCTACAATGAAGATTAGGGTTAGCATGCGGAGGATAAAGACGTAAACATGGCGGCGACCGCTCTGTGGCTGCGCGCGTGAACTTATTGCAGGCATTCGATTTAGCTAATCTAACTGGCCAAGGGGTTTAGGGTTTAGAAGTTAAGGTTTAAGGTTTGGTTTAGTCATATATTTTGTTATAAAAAGTAGATACTTGCGGCGCAAGAAACATGGATCATTCCTACTTCCTAGGATTCTAATGTGCTTTGCTTCAGAATTTTACTTTGCTAATTAACCTTTTATGATAAGTCGTCATTCATCAATATTCTTTTCTTTTTCTTTATACCCAGGAGATTCAAAACCGAGATCCAACGTAATCTATCAGATTTGAAGCACCAAGATAATCATTCTGGTTAATCAGATGTGACGGAGTCATGAGACTAAGAAGTTGGGGCCTGTAAATTAATGAGCTTTGTGTGAGTTATTGTGAATAGTCTGAATAAAATTGTATGTGTGAGAACAACCTTGTCCCTCAGCATGTCAAAAACCCAACACTCTTTAAATCACAAATTGATACTTTCTTCATAAGAATAAAGTATTTTTCCTAACACTAAGGCAAAATAAGTTATAGTAAATCCCTAGAAGATCATGTTCAAATTTTTCGTTACTGTTGTTGATCGAACCTAGTCTACTTTATATACACAATTCAAGTTTTAGCCTATCATGAAAAATTGCAAGAGAGATTTAACGAGTTCAGATCACGGTATGTGATCCTATATCTCGGTCTGGAGCATCCAACAATTCACTATCTTGTTTAATTCCAACGTTTGTTACAAGAACTCTCTAGAATACAAGAACAGACCCTGAAATCAGAACCCTCTATTACAAACCTAGTCTCACACATGCTTAGTTTTATAAACACTAAGACAATTACAAAGATTAGACGGTTTAGTATAACCGTGGCCCAATAGGAAAGAAGTCCATTCCTAATTGACTAAATCAAGTCTAGAACCATGTTATTGTTCAATGATTTTCAGCATCAAAAGGCCCAAGCCCAACAAAGCTCCTCCTTGATGACAATCATTCAGAACCGAGTAACATCTTCATCTTTGCTTTCATGTGCTGCTCCAAACAAATCAAGCACCTCAGTGCTTTCTTAAGTTGAGAAAACATAAAGCTTTCTCAAACTTCTCCACAGGAAGTACCTTTGTTAACATGTCAACTGGATTCCTTTCAGTTGGGATCTTTGATAGCTTCACTTCTCCAGAAGCTACGATATCCCTAATGAAATGCATCATTCTCCTTATATGCTTTGTTCTCTCATGATGGACATTGTTCTTGGTTAAACACAATGCACGATGTGAGTCACACCAGACCTCCACAATGTCTTGCTTGAAACCGAACTCCTCTGACAAACCCCTTAACCAAATGGCTTCTTTTACAGCTTCCACCAAAGCTATATATTCTGCCTCAATCGTAGATAATGCAACAACAGATTGGAGACCCGATTTCCAGCTAATAACTGTTCCACCTGCAGTGAACACATAACCTGTAATTGATCTGCTTCTGTCCAGATCTGATGAGAAATCAGAGTCACAGAAACCTTCAGTCTTGAACTCTTTTGACTTCTTGAACACAATTTTCCGATCCAAGGTGCCCTTTAAGTACCTTAACACCCACTTTACAGCAATCCAATGTATCATGCTTGGTTTACTCATGAACCTGCTAACTAGTCCTACAGCATAAGCAAGATCACACCGAGTCCCCAACATTGCATACATGATGCTGCCAACAGCACTTGAGTAAGGAACATCATCCATCAGTGTCTCAGCCTCATTATGTTTTACAGCTGATAACTTAAAATGTGAAGCGATAGGCGTAGCAACGGATTTAGAGTCATACATATTGAATACCTGCAGGATTTTCTTGATGTAACCAGATTGAGACAAGGTAAGTTCTCCAACCTCACGATCTCTCTCAATATCCATCCCGAGAATCCTTCTTGCAGCACCTAAATCCTTCATCTCAAACCTGCTGCTCAATAAATCTTTCACGACTTGTATCTCCTTCATGTTTTTTGATGCGATTAGCATATCATCAACATACAGAACTAGATAGATGAAGCCTTCACCTTCTTTCTCTTTTATGTAAACACAGGAGTCGTACTCACTTCTTTTAAAACTGTGATTAACCACAAACTGATCAAAACACTTGTTCCACTGTCTTGGAGCTTGCTTAAGTCCGTATAACGCCTTTTGTAATAAGCAAACATGATCTTCTTTTCCTTCAACAATAAAGCCTTCAGGCTGCTCCATATAGATTTCTTCTTCAAGCAAACCATGAAGAAATGCAGTCTTAACTTCAAGCTGCTCCAATTCCATGTTCTTCTCTGCAGTAACTGATAGAAGAAACCTGATAGAAATGTGTTTCACCACCGGTGCAAACACTTCTTGGTAGTCAATACCCTCCTTCTGAGAATATACCTTGGCAACCAGCCTCGCTTTATACCGTGGTTCTTCTATCCCTGGTATGCCTGACTTCAACCTATAAATCCACTTGCTACCTATGACCTTCCTTTCTTTTGGTCTCTTAACCAGCTTCCATGTTTTGTTATTGTCTAGAGAATTCATCTCTTCATCCATACCTCCAATTCAGAGAGTTTTGTCACTACTTTTCATTACTTCCTGATAATCTCTAGGTTCTTTGCAACCTATCTCAGCAGCAGCTATCAAGGCGAAACTTGCCATGTCATAGTCATTTAGATAGCTGGGAGTTTTAGAGATTCGTCCAGACATAGTTCGAACCTGAGGGTCATGTTCAGTCTATGAGCCTTCAATGACTCCTCCTGAAGATGAACCTTGCTCATTGTTCTCAGCAATGGAGTCTATAGACTCTAAAATCTCATGCCTCATGACACTTTCTGGTGTGTTGATAGATACTATCTCTGGAGTTGAGTTCTCCATTTGAGTTTTTGATGCAGAGTGTTCATTCTTTAAGTCTTTGAACACTTTGTCTTCTACAAAGACTACGTTCCTGATAATCACACACCTTGATTCATCCAGAAGCCACACTTTGTACCCCTTGACACCTTCCGGATAGCTTATGAAGATACCTTTCAATGCTCTTGGTCTCAGCTTCCCTTGATCTATATGTACATAGGCTAATGATCCGAATCTTCTCATGTGCCCGTAACCTGGCTTTCTTCCAAGCCACAGCTCCTCAGGAATGCTGCCATCTAATGCTGATGTTGGACTTCTATTTATCTGGTACACGGCTGTACTTACTGCCTCAGCCCAGAATTCTTCACCCAAACCACTCTCATCAAGAATACATCGCACTTTCTCCATGATCGTTTGATTCATACGTTCTGCCTCTCCATTCTGCTGCGGAGTATAGGGACACGTTTTGTGCCTCTCAATTCCTTTCTGCTTGCAGAACTCGTCAAAGTCTTTGTTCACAAACTCCAACCCATTGTCTGTTCTCAGACATTTAACCTTTCTACTGATCTGATTTTCAACCAACTTCTTCCATTCACAGAACCTTGTGAATGCTTCACTCTTAACTGACAGGAAGAACACCCATACTTTTCTAGTATAGTCATCAATGATAGACATAAAGTACTGCTTACCTGACAAACTGTGAGTGACTGATGGTGACCCCCACATGTCTGAATGTACATACTTTAGCACTTCACCTGAGTTGTGATTTCCAACGTTGAAGCTCAGTCTTTTGATCTTCCCCATTACACAACTCTCACAAAAATCCATTTCTCCAATCTTTTTCTTATCGATGATGCCCCTTTTTGCTAGAATCATCAAATTCTTCATGCTCATGTGTCCCAACCTCTTGTGCCATAAGATAGTCTCATCTTGTCTCGATTTTCTGGTGACACTGTTTGATTGACTTGTCACAGTTTCACCATCTAGTAGATACAGAGAACCACACAGTGTACCTTGGAGACCAATTTTCCCGTGTTTGTAAAACCTTGTCTTTCCATTTCCACCAGCATGCTCAAATCCAAGTCTGTCAAGCAAAGTAGATGAAATCAAGTTTCTTTTGAGTTTCGGTATATACCTGACGTTTGTCAGAGTCTGAACTGTACCACCTCTTGCCCTGATATTGACTGAACCGATGCCTTCAATAACAACACCAAAATCATCTGCCAGTAACATTTTCCCAGAGCTGACCTTCTCGAATGTAATAAACCAGTCTCTTCTTGAGGTCATGTGATACGATGCACCTGAATCAATCACCCATTTCTCTTGATGCCATTTTTCCGAAACTATTAAGGCATCAACTGCGTCTGATTGATCGACTACAGCTGCTGCCGTGGCATCATCAACATCACTGCCTTTTTTTCTTCCAAGCATAGCAATCAGCCTTCTTATGACCATCTTTCTTGCAGTACCAGCAATTAATTTTTGATCCCGAATTAGACTTGCTTCTGCTTCTACTTCTACTTCCAGAGCTTCGTTGGTCTCTATTTGATTTTCTTCCACGAACCACATAAGCTTCTCCTGATTTCTGTGACGCCAAACCTTTTGATTTTAGTTCAATTTCTTTTGATTTCGCAGCGTTTACCACATCCTCGATAGAGATTGATTCTCTAGCATACTTCAAGGTCTCGATCATTGAGTTATACTGAGGAGGCAATGAGCTGAGTAAGAGAATCGCTTGTACCTCATCTGCAATTGTGACCTTCACGCTAGACAATTCTGCAATGGTCTTCAAGAAATCATCGACATTTTGATCAATTGACTTAGACCCATCCATCTTGAATGTATAGAATTGATACAATAGATGAATTCGACTCGATAGAGTCCTGGTGTTGTACAACCTTTCTAGTGCTTCCCAGAGTTCACGTGCTGTCGTGTATTCTTCTGTTTTTCTGAGAACTAGATCTCCTAGATGGAGAGTCAAGATATCCATGGCGTTCTCTCCTCGTTCTCTTTTCTTGAATTGTTCAGCCTTGACTCTTCCAGCATAATCCTCCGATGATTCATCTTTTTTCTTAGTCAGTGGCTGTTGTGATTCATCGGTGGGTGCAATCAACTCTCCCTTCAAGCCCTGAAGATTCATGTGAGCCAGCATTCTTCTCTTCCACATTGAGAAGTCACCTTGTCCATCGAAGACAGCTATCTTCACATTCGATCTTGATTCTGTAGACATTTCAATCACCGGTGTTGTCTCTTCTTGTCTTTAGTTTTCGGTTCTCTGTAGAACCAGAGAGAAGACCCAAGAACAACCACCGAGTTTCTGCTTCTCCTTCCAAACACAAGCTCTGATACCAATTGTTGTTCATTGAACCTAGTCTACTTTGTATACACAATTCAAGTTTTAGCCTATCATGAAAAATTGCAAGAGAGATTTAACGAATTCAGATCACGGTATGTGTTTCTACATCTCGGTCTGGAGCATCCAGCAATTCACTATCTTGTTGAATTCCAACGTTTGTTACAAGAACTCTCTAGAATACAAGAACAGACCCTGAAATCAGAACTCTCTGTTACAAACCTAGTCTCACACATGCTTAGCTTTATAAACACTAAGACAATTACAAAGATGAGACGGTTTAGCATAACCGTGGCCCAATAAGAAAGAAGCCTATTCCTAATTGACTAAACCAAATCTAGAACCATGTTATTGTTCAATGATTTTCAGCATCAAAAAGCCCAAGCCCAACAGTTACCTTATTAAAAAATCTTAAGAATCCACAAAAGTCGTTGGTGCTTCTCCTTAGAGCTCTTGGCAGGTACTGTTAGTACTATCTTTTAAGATTCCCATAAATCATTTATCTGTGAGAATGTTTGACTTTTCTTGATCGAATGCAGCAGCCATAAAGCAATGAATGGTCCTCAAGTATTCTCTCAACACTTAAAAGCCAAAACTAGAGTGATTATATTATGCTTCTCATCTTGATTTGTGGATGATTCTAGAAGGAACCTGATCACTGTCTTCTCCACCTGATGCATCGTAGCCATCACTTGTAGACCTTGACAATGACATCATCATCATCATGGCTTGCTGTT
This sequence comes from Lepidium sativum, assembly GCA_023374145.1. Lineage (NCBI taxonomy): Eukaryota > Viridiplantae > Streptophyta > Magnoliopsida > Brassicales > Brassicaceae > Lepidium > Lepidium sativum. Next base: position 7,602 of record JAKUCM010001458.1, on the reverse strand, counting down.
GTTGTTGTTGTCCTCTCTGTTGACCCATCAAACCAACAGCTGAAGAAAACCCATTGAGTTGTGCTGCATCCTCTGCTTCAGACGAAACTCTGAATGGGTGAATGTCTTGCGAGTCTAAGCTGCTCTCTGGTGAAGATGTCACCATAACATTACCGGACCCTGACATTGCCCGGCTTGTCTGAAACGCGCTTCTTGCTTCTAGCTGAAGAGGACCTAGCCCAGAGCTAGTTGATGTTTCCATTGCTGCTTTTGTCTGAACATTCATCAGCCGTTCTAGAGGCAGTTCTGCTGGTAACCGAATGCGCTTAGATTGTCTTCGCTGCTTCCCGCTACTGTTAGCAGCTTCAAATTTTGTCAGGAACATTCTGCGGCCGCTGCTTCCCAAGCTGCTGCTTGCTTCTAACCCAACAAATGGATTCTCCTGTCTGGCCACAGGCTGAATTATTTTGGATTTCTTTCTGGCTTCTGCTGCTACTTTTGAAACTTCTTCCGCATTCAGATGGGCTAGAGTCCATGGACTGATCTTCACAGGTTGCGTCTTTTTCTTGGCGCGTTCTTCAACCACTGTCTTCTTCCCGTATGAACTTGCAGACGCAGTCTCTGGTGGGACCACGTCAAACTGCACACAGGAAGACACACACATTAGAGAAAAATCATAGCCAACAAGGTAGAAAAGATAGTGCATAACGGTACCTGATCCTCAAGAAACAAACGTGGTGGTGTGCACCATGCCCCACGATGAAATGTATTGAAGGAGCTTGCACTGCTTAGTCCAGTAAATGAGCTGATCATTGACATTTGAGGACTCTGTTGGCCACCTCCACCTTCTAGCTCTTGCTCTTGCTCCCTAAGAGCAACTATGTAGTCGTATGTACTGATTCCCTGTAAGAAAAAAATCGCTTAAGTAAATCGTGAAATCTATAGGAGCAACTTTAAGCATGTTTTTGAGCATTGGAAACAACCTTCTTAATGAGAAGAATGTGGAAAAAGAAAAGCTGAGCAAGGGGTAACGTTGCCAACATTGCTAGTAGAGTGCAAACTGCCTGTAAAGAAAGAAACCTTCATATTTTGCATTCAGGAAAAGATAAGGGAAGATCCACTATATGAGAACATAACTTACAACAACTATAACAAATGGAATTAGCGAGAAGCTGCTTCCCAACTTCACGGCAATGTCAGCATTATACTGGTTTCTTCGGAGTAAACATAATACCAGTACAAAAATCCCCGTTGACCATTGCATAGTGAGCTGCAATCTCAAACCACGAGAGAATTAATGACATTTCTACCAGTTAATAATACACGAAAGTGGAAAGTTAACCGATATACACACCAACTCTTTGTTTCATCAACCAGAGGAAGAATTATTCGGAAAAGTTTGCGACAGAGATAAACATTCTTTCAGGAAGTCATGAAAGATCAACAAAGCCTTACCAAAAGTATAGCTGATATCATAAGGCTGAAGAATTTTCGGTAATTCCACTTGCCGATGCAGTTGTTTAGCCACTACACAAATCCAAACGCAAACAAAGAAAGAAATTTAAAATAGAACACGTGTTCAAGAAAATCAAGAAACTTTCAGGCAGTTTCTTTTAATTACCCTGCAGTGATGATCAAAACGGTCCACACACTTGTCACAAACCCTGCAATGCTTGCTGTATTTGAATACCTGCAAAAGAAACATATACAATATATTGTCATTAAGGATAAAACTCCATAGCCAATCAAAAATAATATAATCCAAGTTTGTGTTTATAATTGTTCACCACACCTCAACTTCACACAGACTGCAATAGAACATGCCATCCTCACTCATCTGCTCAGAAGATTCATCTCTTCCACCACAACAACTACAAAGCATTGCACAAGGAGAGCAAAGCAAACGTAGGAGAGAAGATCTCTCTGATGACTTTGATTTCTTGCTAGTTTCATTTTCTGGATCATGTACACATGTGCTGTCACGAGATTTCACACCACCTGTAGCTGATTCACATCCATCTTTTGTATCCTTTGATAGAGGAGTTTTTCCATCTTCAGGAATTTTTAGGTACTTCTTTGACCGGAATACTCCACGGTCTGCAGGATCTGAAGCTGCACACCATATATACAGTCCAACTACGCATGTAATCTGAAAAAAGAAGATGCCACTAACTAAATTAGTATTTAGGACTTATATTAATCCATCCCAAAAGGGAAAACGTAAACACGCAATTTTCGGAGACTCAAGGCGTACACAATCTCTGAGACTAAAGTCTGAAGTGCACTTTAAATGACAGCAAGTGAATCAAATCAAGTGAGGTCGAAGTTTCAACCATAGCTCTTAAAGTTGGCTCGGATCAAGAAATATCTAGAGCTAAGTTGTCCGTTTTCTGGAATCAATTAGTAAAGCTTCTAATCTCTTTATGGGGACCAGATCAAGATCCAACTAGAAACCAGATGGACCAATTTTCCCTGAAATTAGCTATAAGTAACAAGATTTTCAAGACTTGTTAGATTGTGGAACCAATGGTCTATGTACTTGAAAAAAAGATAAAATTTCCCAAAAAAGAGAAAGACAACAAAATAGAGACAGCGCATAAACGGCCCAACAAATACATGATTATGATATTGAAAGCTTCTTTTGAAAGCAGATTTGACTTGATGAAGCAAAACAGGCTAAATTCAGCTCACCAGGGGAGTGTAAATGCCCATCGCAATGTACTGATGAATCTTATTCCCAACGAAGGGAGCAAAGAAGACGTAGAAAGCAAACCCTAAAGCCAAGAACACAGCAACAGCTACCACCTAACCCAGAAAGTGACAACAAAATCCAAAATTTCACCTCAAAATCGAAAATCTTTGAAGATTTCTCAGTTAGAACAATAAGCAAAAAGAAAAGATTTGAAGAACCTGAAGAGGATGGTAAGGAACTTGCCATCCATGTTTCCTCATTATTCCTCTCGAAGAATGCTACAAATTCCAGATGTAGATCGAAGAGACTCAAGTCAAATAAACAGCAAAAGTTGCTTCTTTTCCTCTCATCCTCTTCAAAAATCCAACATTGTTTTTTAGTTCACGGACTCTACTGTATGAATAGGAAAACAAGTCTCAGACCAAGGGAAAGAAGAGTGGAGAAGAAGACATTTGACCAACGAGTAAAAAGTAACAAAAACCAAGTCGAAACAAAAAGAAAAAGTAGAATCTTTTTGGGTTGTGGTTTCTTCTCTGATTCTCTCTGTATCTTCTATGCAAAGCTTTGAGCTTTGTTGCATAGAGATCTACTAAAGAACCCACCATGAAAGAAAAAGAAGAAAAGGAGTTATAATTAAGAGATGAAAAGCAGTTACCTTTTTTCCAAGGCCAAATCATGTGTCACAGTCCAGTTGCTGGCAAATCCAGTAACACTTGTTTTCTTTCTTCTTTGTTAAAGGAGATGTTGGTTTTCTTAAAATTAAAATATTTTATTTAAATTTTAAATTAAAAATGTAGTGTCCAATAGAAAGTTGACACGTGGCAAAAAACTCATCTCTTAAAATTCTTATTTAAGAACTCCTCTCTCTTAATTTCTTAAAAATAATATTATTTTAATTATTTTATAATATTTTAAATTTAAGAACCTCTCTAAGAACTCTTCAATGAAGATGGTCTAAGATCTTCGATTTGTAGTAATCAAATGGAAGCATTTTGAAATTTAATCGTAATTAAGTAGCCTAAAACATGTCCATATAAAAGTAATTATAATGTGTCCTTGTGTAATAAATTATCTCAAGGACACACATTAAATGTTGGTACCAAATGACTATTTTGTCTTCAATTTTAAGTTTTCCAAACTGGTAACAACTCTGAACACTTTACAGTCAATATATTATAAGAATCAAGCCCATTTATAGAGAATTCTGAACTCAAAATAAGTAAATTTACAAGGAAGATTATAATAATAAATAGAAAGAATTGCTTAAATAGAGCAAAAGTATTGTGTAATTAATAGAATAGTTTTTGTCAAAAAAATAAAAAAAGCGTCAAGGGTGTAATTCCGGTTACACCCTTGAAATAAAAAACTGATGTCTTCTTCTATTTTCTTCTTTTTTTCAGGTTAGTTTCACACCCGAAAAAGAAAGAAACTTATAGTGTAAACCGTCGTCGTTAACTTCTCTTGATTTTGTTTTTCCTCGTCTTACTCAACTTGTTCTTCGCTGTATTTCATACTCGTTGTCTTCTTCTTCATCTTGTTCTTCGTACTCGTCGTCTTCATTGTCGGTAAGTTTCTTCTTTTCTTTATCCTCTGCTCCTCTTCTGCTTTTTCTTCATTTTCGTAAGGGCATTTGGGTTTAGGGTTGACGTAAACATTGGGTTTCTCGATTTTGCGAGATTTCGATTTTTCAATTTTGCGACATTTGGGTTTTTGTTCTTCACTAACTTATTTTGTGTGTAGTAGATACAGTTAGTATGATGATGTGACATTTGGATATGATACGTGTAGTACAGTTAGTATGATGTTGGGTAGAGTTAGGTCGAAAGGGGTATAATTGGATTATAGTGTGGTAGAGTTAGCTTGTAGTGTAGTCGAGTTAGTCTGACGTGTGATAGAGTTAGATTTAAGAGAGGTATAGTTGGTATGTAGTGTAATAGAGTTAGGTTGTAGTGTGCGGTATAGTTGGATTCTGTGTGGTAGAGTTGGTATGTAGTGTAATAGAGTTAGGTTGTAGTGTGCGATATAGTTGGACTCCGTGTAGTAGAGTTGGTATGTAGTGTAATAGAGTTAGGTTGTAGTGTGCGGTATAGTTGGATTCCGTGTGGTAGAGTTGGTATGTAGTGTAATAGAGTTAGGTTGTAGTGTGCAGTATAGTTGGATTCCGTGTGGTAGAGTTAACTTGTAGTGTGGTAGAGTTGGGTTGTTGTGTGATAGAGTTAGGTTGTAAGAATGTATAGTTGCCTTGTAGTGTGGTTGAGTTGGGTTTTATAATGCTTATCGTTTGTTGTCTTTTATCTTTAGATATGGCAGAAAAATACCCGAAGAAATTTTTCACACACGGTGTACAGGAGATGAAGAATCGAAGCATCAACCATTTCTGCAATCTAAAAACATCAGTAATATGATCAAGGGTATTGGTGAGGATGCATACGTAGACATCAAAGAGAACACTTGCGTAGGCGTTTTTCTGAAACTAGCAGATTCCGACTTCAACTTTACAGGCAGGCATATACAGTACATGTTGATGAATCAACTAGTGACTAAGAAGATGTATGAGATTTGGGTGTTGTTTGTGTCTCGGCCTACGAGGTTTTCTCTGAACGAGTTTGCTGAAATAACGCAGCTTAATTGCGGTAACTTCGAGAAGGCTTCTAATGGGGCAGATGAAGCGCACAGCAAACTTTGGGAAGATATTGGCTTAGGGGTTGGTGAAGGACCAAAATGGGTAGAGTTGAAAGAAATAGTGGGGAGATGTAGAGGGTGGTCTTTCGAGAAGAGTAAGATGGTGGGCTTGCTAGTGGTTTTGAATGTAGGAGTTTTTGGTTGCCACACAAATAGTAGGCTCCCTTTTAGTGTTGTGAAGTTGGTTGCAGATTTTGAGATGTTCGAGAGGCATCCATGGGGAAGAGTGGCGTTTCCAAACTGATAAAATCAATCAAAATGGTAGGATGCAAAACGGGCAGTAATTACACAATACACGGGTTTGTGCACATACTTCTGATATGGACATTTGAGTCCATCCCCATAGTCGTAGAAATATTTGGGGAGCAAAGAGCAGGTGACGTCCCCATTCTACGATGGAGACCCATCAAAAAACAAACCATTGACCTCGAGGACTTGGTGAAGTTGGAGCTAGCAAATAATAATGGAAAGGTAAATTCCTTTTGTAGTAGAGTTCATTTACTCCACTATACATACATGGTAGAGTTCAATTGCAAGTAATGTGGAGTTGATTTCACGTATAGTAGAGTTCAATAATAAATTGCATCTTCCCGTCTACCAGGTACGTCTTAAGCAGCTGATTGCACAGCCTCCAGAGATAATGCCTCTATGGCCAAACGATATTGCAGACCACAAAGTTGACACCATGCTTGGAGACATACTTGCCTTCAGGCTAGATGAATCCGGTTGGGACAAAAGTAATATGAGGAAGGCGGATGCTTATGTCGAGGAGAAGATGAGCAAGCGTAGTGCTAGTTCAAAAGTTCAGGTGGAGAAAGTGAAAGAGAAACAACACAATAAAGTAGAGAAAAAACACAATACAGTAGAGAAAAAAACACAATAAATTAAAGAAAAAACACAATAAAGAAGTGAAAAAACACAAGAAATAAGAGAAGAAGAGAATTCAGATTAGGATGGATGACTCCACCACCATGCAGGATGTTGTGAGAGTCGTTAAAAAGAAAAAGCTAAAGGCAGAGGAGTCTAGTGTGTTGCTTGACACTCTTAGAGGTCTGACCAGAGCCTTCGAAGGGATGAGACACGATCAGAACGTGTTTGCTGAACGTATATATCGTCTTGAGGAGAGTAGGCTCGATACCAGGGCAGAGACCACAATGATAACTGAGCGCGTGAATAGGCTTGAGCGTAACACCTCAGACAATACAGTCATGATTAAGAGGATTCTTAGGCTAGAAGAGAGCAGAGCGCAACCCCCATTATAGCTTGGCAGATGAGGGTGGAGGTCAAACAAGTGCACGACATCGAACTCCTAAAGATGTTAATCGCGAAGCGGGCCTACATCCTGAAGATGTAGGTCACGAAGATGACGTAGAAGGCGATACAACCCGTACTCCCGACTCCCCTAATAATAAGGAACTTAATTCGGTACGTAGGACTCTATTTTGAATGAGACTTACTTTGATTGATTATGTACCAACAAACAACAAACATTACATACATCTTTGTACGAATATACACATAAAACGAACAGTTATATGGTTTGGTCGAGTTATATTTAACTCTACAAAACAATTATTGTGTTCAAAATAGCTCTTCCAATCCAATTATTGTAGTAGTCCTATTCGAAACCATACGTGATCTAACTAAGAACTAGCTATACCCACGTTTTGTGCCACTAACAAACAGTGGATGACAGACATTGACATGATCTACGTATTAACTACAACTTCTACTAGCCGTGGAAGTTAAATCAAGTTTATTGGACACGATCTCCAAGATGTAATCATAATAACGATTAGACTCTAAACGGAAGGGAAACTGAAGAGTCAAATCGTTATAAATAACCTTCCAATCGTTAATAACTTCTTCTAAACTGTCTATCTTCACCTTTACCAAAACGTTCCATCTTCACCTTTCAATCTTTCAAAAGCTTTCAAAACCATTTTAAGAACTCCAAACAAAGATGGATTCATGTAGGGAAAACCCCTAATACTTGCATCGAAAGCGATGAAAAGAAACTTAAACTTGTCTTGACAGGATTCGCTCTTCTAATAGCAAACAAGTACGACGGAAGTTCCTCATAACTACTTTTCGAACTTCCGGTAACTAGGGCTCGTGCTTGGCTTAGAGTACAATGTGCTTTCCAGTACTTCATCTGCATAAACGTCAGACTTTAATGTCACACTAACTCTACCATACGTCACACTAACTCTACTACACTGCAATCTAACTCTACCACACATTACACC
>JAKUCM010001457.1:0-46001 GCA_023374145.1 Lepidium sativum | reverse complement strand
AGAGAAAATCTTCCGGCATAATACCAGTTTGAATTAGTACCTTCACATATGAAGGACGCAAAAGACTTTCATTGACAATCTCATTTGGATCATGAGAAATAATATGACCCTCAACACCAATATTATCATCACCGCACTAATCAATCAAGACACACTTTGACTCTAATGATTTGTTCACACTCGAAACAATGTTTAAAAGAAAAATTCAGACTGTTAGAGATTCAAGCAAACACGAGTCATGTATAAATTACTTATCTTATCAGCTGAGTTTTCACCAACTTCATGTTTTTATCTATGTAAATTAAAAGAAGAAACGAGTAAGACATTTGTACGAGTAAGTCAAATGATGCAACAAAGTTACAGGAAAGTATTCACTTGAATATCATTTTGGAAATCACATCTCCCAAGTCATTGACCTTTTAATGGAGATAAACTTGATTCTCTATCATTTTAGCTATATACTTATTTTTTACCCGGAAACAAGCTAAATAGTCTTAGTTATGTTTCTAAGCCCTCGATTAACCCATATTATCAGTTCCTAACAGTTGGCTAAGTGCGTATTGTGCTTCGTTTGTAGTTGTAGATGGAGTACTAACAATCTGTGCTGCCTTTTGCTGTATAAAAAGTAGAATTACAACTGCATCAAAAATAAACTATAGCAAACCAGAATCAAAATCATCAAACGTGTACTACTCATTAATTTTTCAGATGCATTAGTATTAACTGATGTACTATCATTTTATTACGTGACTTAACTCAAACCTTTAATCTTGACACCTCAAACGGTTATGCACTATTGTTTTTGTAAAATAACAAACAGATTCAATGCTCGTATCTGACAATATATCTCTAACAATATATCTCCTCTCCTAATTTAACCATTCCTTTGCAACTACAAGTATGGAAAATTTGTTTGCTCCTATTTTCTTCATAACTATCACTCACGACCTACAACATATTCAATGTTAGTATCTTCTACAATATACAATCTGAAAATATAACTACTATACATATTTGTGTGATATTAATACCTTAAATGTGTAGCTAGTTTTTTCCCTTAAAAACTTACGCAAATCAAAAGGTGAGATATTATTGGGCTGTAAATTCATCCTCTGTTAGTTATTTTCAGTCTAACTAATCTGAGAAACTATGCATGATTTTTGGATTATCTCCATAAACATCCCATTTGCTTAAGCACTGCAATCTTTTAGTACTCTTCTTGTAGCTCAAATCTTGTTTGTACCAAATTTTAACATATATAAAACTTTAAATTAACAATGTAACAAACTTGTAGTTTAACAGTATTTATCAACGAGATTAACAATACGTATCAACGATTATAAATTGATACCTGAACAGATTTCCAAACGATGGTTCTCATATTTTCACAGATCTTTGACCACTTCTCAATATTGAATGGAACATGTTCACACACTAATTGCCCTAAGTACGATGACATCTTGACTGACCCAAGCCTATATGGTTCTCCCACCATATTGAAGTCAACTTGTATCTTGTTATTCGGATCCTTAGCGATGTATTTCATCTGTGTTGGTCCTCGTTGTTTCTTCTTTGGTTGCTCAGATTCGTGATCTTCAGATAGTTTAAGCTCTCCTTCAGGTTCCTCATCATTAAGTCCAATAACTTCTTCAACATCAACTACTTTTTTCTGATTAGTTTATATATCCTCTAAATTTGTCTCCTACATATGATTTGGATCTACTAATGGAGCATGATCTTACAGCCAGTATTCCTCATGAATTTCAGCTTATGTTTCAATAGTATTAATATGTTCCGCATCATACTTTTTGTGTTGATCCTTCTTCTTTGGGTTTTTTTCCTCGTTTCTTTTTATTTCCCATATAATTCACCTGAAATATGTCAAAAACAACAAAGAATAAGTAAAAAATGATAAAGCATATAATATACATCACAAAGCCAATCAAACAATAACCAATCAGACAAAATATATCACATATGCAACACCATTAAAATGATCAAGAAGCTATAGTTCTTGCATGTTCGGATACATATATAAACATTTGGTTCTACATTTATGTCAATATATGACATCAACAGTACAATTTTTGCAATTCCATCATGCAAGTATTTTTCACTGTATTTTCTTGATGAACCTTTCATAACAACATGCCAAGTTAATGACTCAACTTATTCTAGGTAGAATACTTGCTTTGCTTGAGATCTTTTCCAAAAGATACTTGAATATGATTAAGGTTAACAAGTGTGAACTCATCTTCTATCTTCACTCCATTTCCCCTAACAGCCCAGTAACACTGGAAGAGAGGGACGTAAAATATATTATATTCTAGTAGTATAATATCAGTTATTCTACCGTAGTAAGCAACCAAATCAACTTGTGAAGTGTCTTTGCAATAGACCTATAGACTACAGTGGCGTCATAAAAAAATCATTATTCTGACTTTTCCTATCAACAAAGCTTGTGTGAAACCATTCCCATTCACTATATAACCTCAATATGATTGTGCAGAACGACATGGACCATATGTTAACCATTTAAGTGTTTTTTGATGATTGCTTGAGCCAACATGTATCTAGAAAAGTAAAAACATACATGTCAGTATTATGAATTATATAAGAACACAATAGCACAAGTTAAGTAAAGATTACAACTTTCCTATGCTTTTAACCAAGTTGCAAAATTTTGGATATGCATACTCCATAATTTTGATGCATCACGCCTACATCTTATATTGGAGTCTTGTAAATACTGCAAATGCTCACTTTTTTGAAATAAAAAGTTTTAAAAAAAAACAAATCGGGTTCAATATTTAGTTCATAAATATTTATATGAATACTAAAAAAAATCTGATTCTGAACTTACTCTATGAACAGATCCACCACAACCATGTTCTGGATAACAGCTTGATGCACGATTTTAAGCTCATTTTCTGAGAGATTAATTGTAGTTACTTTAGATATTGGCAGACCTTCTAGAATGGAATTGTTCACATATTCTATGTCTCTTTATATTTTTTCTAGTGCATTTGTTGCCTTTTTCAAAAACTCACTACAAAACTGAATGCATTCCTCATCAAGATATGCTTCAGCAATACACCCTTCTGATCTTGCAAGATTTCTCACATAGTCCTTTAACACTTTCATATACCTGAAAAGTATAAATACTCATATATTAGCATGTAATACAATATAATTTATATTGAATAAATAGATGAGTAAAAATTATACCGCTCAAAAGGGTACGTCCATTTAAAGTGGACAGGTCCACCTAGTCATGCTTATCTTCCTAAATGAACCGCCAAATGTATCATAATATCAAAGAAACTTGGTGGAAAATATCTTTCAAATATGCATATGGTCTCAATAATCTCAGCTTCCATTATTATAAGTTGCTCCCCATCAATTACTCATTGACATAATTGATTGAAGAATGCACATAAGCGTGTAATTTCAACTCTAGTACCTTTAGGCAACAAACCTCTAAATGCAATCGGAAGAAGTTGCTGCATTAACAAACCTCTAAGTGCAATCAAACCTGAAACCTTACAGTCTTCCAATGTAACAGCTCTAGATATATTTGAACAATAATCATCTGGTCCTTTGAAGTCTAATAGCTGTTTACAAAAAATCTTCTTTTTTATATTGGACAATGACCACGATGTTGCAGGTAGATATGTTTTTTTTCCTTGTGTTTTAGGATGGAAAATCCTTTCTAATTCTAAGATTCTTTAGATCTTTACGAGTCTGAAGACCATCCTTAAACTTTCCACAATGTAACAATGTAGACACGTACTTGCATACACATTCCTTTCCACGTGCACTACATCCAAGTGATGTCTTATCAGGAGATGCTAACAAGAACACACACAGTAAACAAACCCAAATTTTAACAAACGATTTCTAGTTCTCTTACACTACCTAAATGACGATCTATATTACGACAGTTATATAATCATTTGTCAATCTCCTGTAGCCGCAACCACTGCCCGTACAAAATAAGATGCCTCTCTCTCATAAAATAGATTCAGCTCTTCATCATATAATTTAAAACTAAAAACCCAGAAAACTAACAAACCTAACCTCTATAATTAAATTGTTTACCTGCAAAGATGCACCCAATCAATATGTACCATTATATGTTATAACCTTTATTTAAACCAAACCAATTAGCAAAGAACTTAACCTCATATAACAATCAAATGTAAAAGAAGTTATAATATAGAACATAACATGTGCATTACAAAATTCAAAAGCAAATGATCATTTTTGAACTTTATGTATCTGACAGTATGATGTAATAGAATGACATGTATACACATATATGCACATATTTTTACTGTTTAGTTTCTTACCAAAATGACATGTATAATGCTTTTAAGTCGTCCCTAGAAACTAACATTCTGTTTTGGGTTTACGGACAGAACCATAGCTAGGGTATGTATGAATCTCAATATAAACAAAAACTGAAGAAAAAAATAGAATCACATTAACCCAATTTCATATATAATCATTTTAGATAATCAATAACACGATTATGTAAACAGAATTTTGCATTTGTAAGAAGCAATAACAAAGGACCAGTTAACCAAACCAATTCATTAGTATATTACAATCAAACAGTGGAAAAATTCATGTACAATACATAATCATCACAAGTTCCTAAACCAGATTAGGCAAATCAAAACATAGTGATCATGATAAAAGACATTGAAAGATAGTACTAACCTGCTTGTGATATGATCCAAGTAAGAGCTTAATCGAACTCAACAACACTTGCAAGGAAAAAAGTTAGTATATTCGTTTATTTATTTTTGAACGTGCACAGTCAAAGAACATAATCTAGAAAAATTTAAATGAATATGAGATTTTGAAGAACTAGTAAACAAAATTAGAATCTATAGAAAGCTAAATAAATCAAAGATTTCAAATAACTAGTATACAAAACTCAGAATCTAGGCAAAAGCTAATGACACTTTGATTTCATAGAACTAGTGAACAAAACTCATAATATACACAAAGCTATTTAAATCACAGATTTCGAATAACTAGTTCAAAAAACTCAGAATCGAAACAAAGATAAATGAATTTCAGATTTGAAAGTATTAGTGAACAAAGCATAGAATTTACACAAATTTAAATGAATCAAAAATTTCAAAGAACTAGTATGCAACTATTAGAATCTAAACAAAGTTAAATGACACTTAGATATTATAGAAGTAGTTAACAAAACTCAGAATATACACAAACCAATTAAATCTCAGATTTCAAAGCACTCGTGAACAAAGCTCAAAATCTTTGCAAATCTAAATGTTACCTATGGTTAAAAGAACTAGTGAACAAAACAAAGAATGTACACAAAGATAGATGAATCACATATTTTGAATATCTAATTAACTAAGCTCATAATCATTACAAAGTTAAATGAATATCAGAGTTTTATATAACTAGTGACCAAAGCTTAGAATCTATAAAAATCCAAAAGAACCAAACGTTTCGAAGAACTAGTATACAACTACCAAAATTTAAACAAAGCTAAATAACACTTAGATTTCATAGAATTAGTGAACAAAACTCAGATAAACTAAATAAATCTCAGATTCCGAAGTACTCGTGAACAAAGCTCAAAATATTTGCAAATGTAAATGACACATATGGTTAAAAGAACTAGTGAACAAAACAACGAATGTACACAAAGCTAAATGAATCACATATTTTGAATAACTAATTAACTAAACTCATAAAAAAACAAAGCTAAATGAATATCTGAGTTTTAAATAACTAGTAACAAAAGCTTAGAATCTACACAAATCCAGATGAATCTCGGGTTTACAAAAGTAGTAAACAAAGCAAAGAATTTCACATAAGTAGTAAACAAAGGCAAAGAAAAGCTTAGTGATTCTCGGACTTCAAATAACTTTTTAACTACTCTCATATCTCAAAGTTGTATTATACATATTCAATTAACATAGAATAAGTTACATTCATTCACAAAATCGCATATATCATTTTTATCAAAGAGATGAACATAATCTCAAAATTCCAAAACAAAATAGGTTGCTTACTCAGGTAAAACTTAAATTAAAACTCCAGAAACAAATAGATTGTTTGGATTCGAATAGATTGAAAGAAAGTGAGAAGAACGAAAAGAAATTTGAGACGGAAATTCGAAAGCAAAGTTAAAAGATATACTTGCCTTGTAGATTTCAGCCAAATTGGACTACGCGAACATCAAAATTATCTACGGCGTAGATAGTATAAACCTTATCAATGACAACGGAAGGAGTAATTGGTCGACAAATAGATAAATTTTTTCTGTGAGAAAGTACCAAATGTTAGGGTTTCTCGCGATGAGAGGGAAGAAGAGGAAAAATGATTATTTCACTAACTGTTGAGCGTAAAAGTGAGTTCTTTTTCCCACTTAGTGAATTTTTTTAGCGTTTATAAACGCCATGGTAGTGTAATCATAATAAAATTGCTCTTCGATAGCAGTAGAGCAAAACTGCTATGTACATTTCTTATCAATGAACACTCTTTATAGTGAAATAATGATACATATCTTAATGTGGTTGATTTTGTTGTTGGTTCTATCGATATCAACAAAAAACCAAAAAGACTAAAATCTTCCAGAAAGAAAGTATGACATGATGTATTAATAGTTATGGTTGAATAATATTGTTTCCATCTTGTTTTTGTTTGTAAAATAGTTTGTGTTGTAATATAAAGTTTGTTTCATTATCTTAATGCATCTTGTATGAATAATTTCTAATCAGTATAATGTTAAAATTTGAAAACAAGGATAAATATATGTGTCTGGCAAGATAGTGTTACAACGGGCACAATATTTAAAGATAAAAAATTATTTAACCTCCGTTAAAATTAAAAATTCCACCAGAAGCGTGAATACTATATCGGGTAATGCAAAAATTACTATAGGCTTCAGAAGAGCTTGGTTTTGAAAGCCAAGGGGAACAAAATTTGAGATAAATAATGCATTATATTCCCCCAAATCTTGTAGAAATTTATTGTGTTTCAAAGATATCCACATAAGTGGATATCACGTAGAGACCATGAATAAAAATGGTGTTGCATATCTTTGCAATTATATCAATCAATTTTAAAAAGAAATGTATATTGGAAAAGCTGCTGGTTTTATCCTCTAGAATATATTTCACAAAAATAAACATGATTGAATCATATGTTACAGTAAACTCGAAGTTTACATGTACAATCAAAATCTAGCATGAACGTTTAAGGCATCCTGGTTCAGCCATGATGCAAAATATTGTGGAAAATGTAAAAGGCCATTCGCTGAAAAACTAGAAGATTTTTCAAGCGAAAGAATTTCCATGTAATGCTTGTTCACTCAGAAAATTAATAACTTGGCCATCACTAGCCAAAGTTGGGAATGAATCTCTGGTATTCTTAGAAAGAATACATGCTGATATATGTGGGCCTATCCATCTACAATGCAGGCCATTTAGATATTTTATAGATTTAGTAGACGCATATAGTAGATGATCAAGCGTGTGCCTATTAAGCATGCGAAATATAGATTTTGAAAACTTCATTTCCCAAATAATAAGGTTAAGAACACAATTTCCTGATTACACAATAAATAATGTAAGACTTGATAACACTGGTGAATTCACATTACTAGCCTTCAATGACTATTGTATGTCATTGGGAATAGATGTGAGTATCTAGTACCATATGTTCACACACAAAATGTCATGGTTGAGTCTTTTATTAAACGGTTACAAATTATTGCTAGACCGTTAATAATGAGAACAAGACTCATAATTTTAATATGGGTTCATGCAGTTTTGCATGTTGCGACCCCCATTCAAATAAAATCGAATGCACATCATAAATACTCCTGATTAGCATTAACATATGGCCGCAAGCGAGATATATCACATCTCTATATTTTTGAATGTGCAGTTTATGCCCCTATAACACCGCAACAAAGAACAAAAATGGGACCATAAAAGAGGTTGGGGATATATATTGAGTATACATCATCAAGTATAATTCGGTATCTAGTGTTAGATTTTAGAGAGAAGAGTCGAGAATAAGAGAAGAGATTGAGAGAATAATCGAAGTGTCCATAGATTTATTAATTGGATAAGTGTATCAAGGTTACAAGAGACATATATATAGAGGTTATAATCGTTTTTGCTAAGGAGAAAACCCTATTAAGGAGAAAACCCTAGCCTTGATAGGTCTTGATCAATACTCCCCCTCAAGTTTGACATCTACAAGGTAGATGAGAAACTTGGAAGACCCACGGCCCACACCTCATTTAAAACCTTAGAGAGAAAACCACTTGGGACAAAACTCATCTAAGGGAAAAAGAATATTTCAAACCGTGAGTGAGGGGACCTTTGATCAAGGGTGTGTGATATCTGTGAGTCCAAGCTTGGGGTATATGTGATCACATACCTTGGGACTCGCAGCCTTTGTGAAGATATCCGCCAATTGATCCTCACTCTTTGTAAAACATGGCAAGATTACTCCTTCAAGAATCTTTTCTCGGACTTTGTGGCAATAAATCTCAATGTGCTTTTTCCTCTCATGAAATATTGAGCTCGAGGCAATATGTATGGCGGCTTGATTGTCACAATGCATGGTGATGGGATGAGCTTGCTCAATTCCAAGATCTTTGAGAAGTGCTTTCAACCAAGTCAACTCATTGGTCAATTTCTTCATTGCTCTATACTCCGCCTCAGCACTAGAGCATGAAACAACCTTTTGCTTCTTTGTTTTCCATGTTACCAAGTTGCCTCCGATAAAGGTACAATAACCGGTGGTTGATCTCCTATCATTGCGATCTCCGGCCCAATCCGTATCACAATACCCCACAATCTCGATGTTGTCATTCTTTTCCATTCAAATACCTTGACCCGGGCTTCCCTTGAGGTAACACAAAATGCAATCCACCATACTCCAATGATATTTTGTAGGATTTTGCATGTATTGGCTGATTTTGTTGATGGCAAAACAAAAATCTGGTCTAGTGATGGTTAAGTATATCAACTTTTCCACAAGTCTTCGATATTGAGTTGCATCCTCAAGCGATTCATCATTTTTCTCCCCCTTTCTCGCGACCTTGTAGCCATCTTCTAAAGGGGTCTTGGCTGATTTGCAACCTAATTTTCCTGTATCATTCAAGAGATCAAGTGTGTACTTTCTTTGGGATAGAAATAAGCCTTCCAATGTACGCCAAACTTCAATCCCTAGAAAGTACTTTAGCTCTCCAAGATTTTTAATATCAAATACGGATTTAAGATAGGATTTAGTGTTCACAATACCATCCTTATCATTGCCGGAAATGATCAAGTCATCAACGTATATGAGCACCACCATTATCCCTTTGTCGGTTTGACGATGAAATAAGGTGTGGTCGACTTTCGGCCTCTTAAATCCCCGAGCTAGAAGAGTTGTGCTTAACTTATGATACCATGCTCGTGGAGACTGTTTTAAGCCGTAAATGGCTTTCCTTAGTCGGAGGACTTTCCCGGGAGACACTTTATGTTCAAGTCCAGGAGGCGGTTGCATGTATACCACTTCTTCAAGCTCGCCTTGAAGAAAGGCGTTTTTGACA
This sequence comes from Lepidium sativum, assembly GCA_023374145.1. NCBI lineage: Eukaryota > Viridiplantae > Streptophyta > Magnoliopsida > Brassicales > Brassicaceae > Lepidium > Lepidium sativum. The sequence goes on along the minus strand of JAKUCM010001457.1, from coordinate 36,397 downwards.
TCCATTTGCCAAAGTTCCCACGCTCGGTTGGTAGCAAGTGAGAGCACTACTCGGATGGTGTGAACTTTATGTTCAAGTCCAGGAGGCGGTTGCATGTATACCACTTCTTCAAGCTCGCCTTGAAGAAAGGCGTTTTTGACATCCATTTGCCAAAGTTCCCACGCTCGGTTGGTAGCAAGTGAGAGCACTACTCGGATGGTGTGAAGTTTGGCCACAGGAGCAAAGGTTTCTACATAATCCTCACTGTATGTTTGTGTGAATCCCCTTGCGACTAGCCGAGCTTTGTGGCGTTCAATTTCCCCGGTGCTTTTGAACTTTATAGTGAATACCCACCGTGAGCTTACTGCCTTCTTTCCCGGCGGAAGACTTGCTTCTTCCCACATATTATTTTCTCCATGGCACTAGCTTCGACATTAACCGCTTCACACCATTCTTTGATCCCTTTTGCTTCCTCATACGTCTTGGGGATGTGATGTGTATCAATTTTTCCAAGATAAGCCCTATATTCTGATGGTAGAAGGTCAAGAGAATACACGGCTTGGATGGGATGTGCTACGGCCTCATTGTTGTAGTAGGTTCTTGTATTGATCCAATTAGACAAATCCTTCCTTATCTGTGAGCTCTTTCTTAGTAAAGGTTGTTGGGGTTCTTGAACCACATGGAATTCATTGGGGTTGTGATCTCTGACATCCACATCCTTGTTTCTAAGATCACTCCCCCTCGGGTTGGGTGCATCCTCGGTAGGCGCAATTCCTTCCTCATAGGTGCCGATGGGAGTATCATCACTAGGTGAGTTAAATTCGCCTTCATTCTGATTCTCCTCATTCGCATTGTGACTGATTTCCTCCTCATTTTACCCGGTTGAATTTCCCAAGTGACTAAGTAGATGCTGAAGGCTTGCGGCTCGATCTGAGGTAGAGTGTGAAAGATCCTTCAAACTTTCCCAATCTATTTTGTCAAAATAGCTATGTTCTTCAAGGAATTTAACGTCTCTAGAGACATATGTCCGACTAGTGGTTGGATCATAACACTTGTATTCCTTTTGAGTTGTTGAATATCCGAGAAACATGCACTTAGTACTCTTTGAGTCCAATTTGCTCATTTGTTCTCCTGGAATTAACACAAAGCAAACACATCCAAATACTCTAAGATGATTAATGGAAGGTTTGTTACCGTTGAGAACCTTAAATGGGGATGAGTCTTTTAAGACTTTTGTTGGTATATGGTTTATGAGATAGCAAGCCGCCATAACCGCATCTCCCCAATATCTCTTGGGAACTTTCATGTTGAACATCATGGATCGAGCTACCTCCATGAGATTTATATTCTTGCGTTCTGCCACACCATTTTATTGGGGTGTGTAGGGACAACTTGTTTGGTGGATTATGCCATGTTTGTTAAGATGATCTCGAAATTTTGTGCTTGTGTATTCTCCTCCATTGTCCGATCTTAGTACCTTAATATTGGCATTGAATTGATTAGTTACATAATTTTGGAAATTTATGAATGCATCAAACACGCGATCTTTGGATGGGATTAATGTAAGCCAAGTATACTTGAATTTTTCATCAATAAAAGTAACAAAATACTTAAGATTATCCCTAGATATGCATGGTGATGTCCATACATCCGTATGTACTAAGTCAAAACATTTTTCATAAATTGTACTAGAATTCGGAAAAATGGTTTTGCAATGTTTTTCCATAATACAAGCCTCACAACTTAAATTATCAAAGGATACATTAGGCATAATTAAACCTAATGCACAAGAATGAGGATGTCCTAATCTAGCATGTCAAACCGTGTTCAAGCAACTAACAACATTGGAACTAAATAAAGATAAATTTGGAGCTTTAGAGAGAGGCTCCTCAAGCGCGTAGAGATCTCCATGGGTTCTTCCTTTTCCAATCAGCTTGCCACTCTTAATATCCTAAAACCATACTTCATTAGGACCAAAAATGGCATAACAATTCAAATCGGAAGTTGTCCTCTTGACGGATAAAAGATTTGAATGAAACTTAGGCATGTAAAAGGCATTGGTATCTTTATCAAATATTCTTAAATTCCTTAAGCCTTTTATCGGTACTTTCTCACCATTAGCTACCACAACATTACCTATTGTCGGCCTAATCTTTTCAAGTAGACTCGGATTGCTAATCATGTGATGAGAAGCATCCGAGTCTACTACTAAGCTCTTACTAGATTTATGAGATAAGAAAGTGGTATCGGAGTTGGTGAGAGTGGCGATGGCTTTCATGAGTGCCTCCACATCTGATTTTCTAACCACATCGTTCATTGAGGAGTTCATAGTCGTTTCATCTTGAGAGCTTTCTCCTTGACCGGAGGTACTTGGTTGAGATGAGTCATCCTCCGTTCCATGGGTAAGATTGGCTTTAGGCTCCTTTTGGAATTTGCTCGGTTTAAGATGTGGATGGAGAATCCAACACTTCTCTTTGGTGTGTCCGGATTTCTTGCAATGTTCACACACTAGACTTCTCCTCTTGTCATCCCGCTTGTATGCTACTCGATTTGCGGAAGGGAGTTCTTTCTTTCCACCAAAGCGACCACTTGAACCTTGTTCCTTGTGGAGCCGAGAACAAATTTCTTCAAGACTTGGCAACTTTTTGTCTCTCAAGATGTGCTTAATGAGATCATTGAACTCCGGATTGAGTGTGAGGAGGGGGCTGAAAACTTTTTCTTGTTCACGCCGTTCATTTAGGATTTCCGGATCCAAAGTGCTTCATACTCGGCCCATAAGGATCTCCAAGTGCCAAAGTGCTTGGAGAAATTCATGTCTTCTTGTCGGAGCTCACTTAGCTCTTTTTGAATTTCAAACACCCTTGTGATGTTAGAGATGTCTCCGAAAACCTTTTTGAGAGTATCCCATAACTCCTTTGCACTCTCACAATATGAGTAGGCTTCGAGAATGGTTTGTTTCAAGAGAGTTTTGGATGATAGCCTTGACAATTTGGCCTTCTTGATACCACTTGTCTTCTTAATCTTGAGAATCTTCTTCTTCCTCCGAGGAGTCAATGATTTTTGTTGGAGGTTTTGTCTTGACAATATGTCTCCAAAAAAAATTGCCACAAATTATGGTTTTCGCGGTTCGAGCCCATACCAAGTAGTTGCTTCCTTTGAGAACAATGAGAATCATTAAAATTTGTTATGCTCCATAATTCCCTTTACGATTATGAGTAGAATAGAGAATATCAAAATGTGAGATTTGAGAGATTTGAGAAACCGAGAGAAACAATGGAGATTTCGAGAGTTTTGAGCGGAAGAGACGAAGGAATCAAGAGCAAAGCTCTGATACCATGTTAGATTTTAGAGAGAAGAGAATAAAAGAAGAGATTGAGAGAATAATCAAAGTGTCCATAGATTCATTAATTGGATAAGTGTATCAAGGTTACAAGAGACATATATATAGAGGTTACAATCACTTTTGAAAAGGAGAAAACCCTAGCCGCTGAGGAAATGACCGTTGGGAGGAGAGAGGGTGACATCAGCAATCCTGAGACCTAGTGCTTTCGCATCGGATCGCACACTCCCTCGGTCTTGCGGCCTGTTGCTATCATCTCGGGTCTTTCGCTCCCTCGGCCTTAATGAAAAGCTCCTCTGGTCCCCACTCTTCCTAACAGTCATATTTGTTTAGTTAGGGTCAAGTGGGACCCTAACTAAGCCTCCCAAACGATTCAAGAAGCTCCCGCGCATCGCATTTGACATTTGAGAAAATGTTGACTTTTTGCGGTGCGTGTTGACTCGATCCCTCGGTACATGTCCCTCGGACATTTTCCTTTCCGCGGTATGTACTGCACTGTACCGCGGTACGTGTCTTCCTTGGATATATTTCCTTCCTGCAGTACGTACTGCACTGTACCCCGGGATGATTTTCCTCGTTCTCGGTCTTACCCATGGTATGTGCTAGTCCTTCCAGTGGTTCGTACCAAACCTTCCTGCAGTGTGTACTGGGACTTCCCGCAATACGTATTGGACCTCCCTGCGGTACGTCCGAGGTCCGTACGTTGACTTTTCAGGTTCGTGCGTTGATCACGTACTGCGGTACATGAAAACTTTCTCGCGGTACGTGCCTCTCGCCCCGGTGGTCTTGCGGTTCCGGTAAGCTGATCCGACTGCTGTTTGCGACTCGATACACTTTTCCAAAATTTGATACTCTTTTGTGACCCGATTTATATTTTGATGGTCTTGATAGGTCTTGATCAATATCTAGAACCAAAAATTTGTTATATGTTTACGACACGTTTTGCCGATTTTTATTTTAATGAAGTTGAATTTCTAGCGTTAGGGAGAGGAACTAAATAAGCTCCAAAAGACAATACATGGTACGCACTGTCGTCGTGCCACCTTGATTTTCCTACTAGACAATAAGAACTGGAAGTTTAGAAAATTGTACATTTACAAAATATGGTAAATTATATACCAGATGCATTCACCGATTAAAAAAAGTATGACAAAATCATATATACCCGATGTGAACGTTCCATCAAGAGTTATTATTATGGAAGAACAAAATGATGGAAATATAGCAAATCTAGAAATGCATCTAATCGATGTTGTGACAGGATATGTATATGGGTCACTTAATAATGAAATATATATATATATATATATATATATATATATATACTTAGATTTTGATTTCAATGCTTCAAGCATCTTTAATCTTTATTGGATTTTCATATAAATATACATATGAAAATCCCATAAAGATTAAAGATGCTTGAAGCATTGAAATCAAAATCTAAAGAATTATGTTCAGTCAGATTACAATGATCATTTCATGGATTAAAAAAAATATGGGCGCTTGTGGTATTATGAATTAGGTGAATATTTGTTGAGTAAAGGATATACCAACAATGCGATGTGTCCTTGCATATTTATTAAGAAATCTATATATGGGTTTGTGATTATTGTTGTATATGTTGATGAATTGAACATAATTGAGACTAAAAAGAAAATTGATGAGACAAAAACTCATATAAAAAAGAGTTTGAAATGAAAGATCTTGGACACACAAAGTTTTATCTTGGGCTCCAGATTGAGCATCTTCATAATGAAATTTTTGTACATCAATCAAATTATACGAAAAGGATCTTAAAACGCTTTACATGGATAAAGCGACTCCATTGAGTACTCCAATGGTCAATAGATCATTGAATATCGATAAAGATCCATTCCGACCTTGTGAAGATAACGAAGAGGTATTAGGTCCTTAAATACCTTATATGAGCGTTATTGGTGGGCTCATATATCTTGCAAATTGCACTAGAACAAATATATCATTCACTACAAATCTGCAAGATACAATTTATCACCCACGCATAGACATTGTAATGGAATAAAACATATATTTTGTTACCTCCAGAGAACAACTGACTTGAGATTATTTTTTAATAGAAATTCTGGTGTCGATTTAGTTGGTTTTGCATATGTAGGCTAGTTATCAGACTCACATAAAGGACAATCGCACACCGGATATGTTTTCACAATAGGAGGCGCTGAAATTTCTTAGTGTTCCCAAAAAAGATTGTAGTTGTTACCTCCTCAAATCATGCAGAAACAATTGCACTTCATGAAGCATATAGAGAATGAGTGTGGTTCAGGTCCATGACTCAATACATACAAGAATCAAGCAGAATGGTCATAAATAAAGGGCCAACTATATTGTTTGAAGACAGCCGCTTGTGTCGCCCAAATCAAAGAAGATTATATTAAGAGCGACCGAACGAAACATATCCCCCAAAAAAAATTGTCTTACACGAGAACTTGAGAAGAATCAAGAAGTGAATATTCAATATATTTGTTCAGCAGACAATGCAACAGATTTGTTCACGAAAGCGTTTCCCACTACAACATTCAGAAACATGTTCACAGTATTAGAATGCATCAATTACGAAACATATGATATCCATCTTTTAGGAGAGATTACGTCACTGTACTCTTTTTTCATCATAATTTCTATTCCAAGTCGGTTTTTCAATGACAAAGTTTTTTAATAAATCAATGACAATTTATCCCAAGTCTGTCTCCTCCAGCTTAAGGACATGAACAAGATAGATATTCTACGCAGCCAAGTGTACTGTACCGTATCAGACCAGATAGATCTGCATAATTTAATAAAGGAGTGTTATAATATTTAAACAGTACTAGCTCTCTATTTTTCTATCTTATCTACTTACTACGCATACTAGTAATGATATTAATATATACTATATTTAGTTATTTAATAACAATAGTTTATTTATTTGAGTTCTAGCTGAATTCAAGAACTTGCTCAAATTGACGGTATTTATAAAATTATTTTTGCCAAATAAAATAAAAACAAACATATACATTTTGTCACATTTCTTTTTGCTATCATCGACCTTGTGACTCGAGTCCTACCTACTCACTCCTCCAGCACGGCAACAACGACGTCGTTTTGCAGAATTCAGCAACCAGGTGTACACAAATAGGCACTGTTATTTAAAAACGTTTTAACCAACGAACACCAAGATTTTCAGATTTAATAATGTACGTCGACAAATTCTTTATTTTATAATTGTTCGTCTTTGAATATCCACTGTCAATAAATGACGACGACTGTCTTGGAAAAACTTTTAATAAAATTCTTGTTGCGTATTTCACCATTTATTTTTTATTTTATACCAAATTAATCTTTAATTTTCGATTAGAAAGTTAATTATAAAATCTCATCAAGATATACAAATTAAAACGTAACCGAAGATTTGGCTCTGACCACTGAACCACACAGACGCTTTCTCTCTCTCTCTCTCTCTCTCTCTCTCTCTCTCTCTCTCTCTCTCTCTCTCCTCTTTTGATTAGCTCAATCATGGTTCTGCAACTATGGGAAACGTTGAAGGAAACCATCACAGTTTACACTGGACTTTCTCCGACTGCGTTTTTCACCGTACTAGCTCTCGCTTTCGCCGTCTATCAAGTCGTCTCCGGTTTCTTCTTCTCTCCTGAAGTTCATAGACCACGTTCTTTAGAGGTACAGCATCAGCCTGAGCCTCTTCCACCGCCGGTTCAGCTCGGAGAAATCACTGAGGAGGAGCTTAAGCAGTATGACGGTACCGATTCTAAAAAGCCCCTTCTCATGGCGATCAAGGGTCAGATCTATGATGTTTCGCAAAGCAGGTATATTTGATAGTCTCATAACCACAGATAAACTATGGTATAATCAGAAATTGAATTACTGAAATCGATCAGATTTAGAGGTGGGTTAGTTAAGCAAGTGATACTCCAGTGATATCATCTGCTGAATATTTGAATTGATTGTTTATTGAAATTCGGAGAAATTTCGATTTCTATCTATCTCCTCATTTGTTTGTATATGTATGGATGCTCGTATTCTCGTCTAATAGATTGATTGTTTTTCGTAAAACTGAAAGTCCTGGGATGTTTTTCGGTGTAAGCTTTTCTGGTTAATTTGACGAATATTCCCTCCTTTTTGTTCATAATGATATGCATTCTGCTTTCAATTCTCTTCAAATTTGCTTTTTTGTTTTCTTTTTGCATCTTTAAGTGTTTGGTTTCTCATTGCCTTTCTTTGAGCAATACCATTAGAAGCACAAACTGTGTATTGTTGTATTCATGTTTCGGAAAAATCTCTACATTTTGCCTGTACGTAAAAAACCCTGTATTAAGAATTAAGAAAACATCATGATTTCGTAGAGAAGATTACATATGAGAAGAGTAATTTCATACCAGCACTTGAAAGGTTTTGGCTTCTGAATTGTAAATATTTACTATGGTTTCTGACGTTTATAACTTAAGTTCAGATAACATTGTCGGGAGATTATCCTGTCAGTTATCTAGATCCCTGACTTGTCAACAAGACTCAGTAACTGATATTATCGTCCTGATAATTATATGTTCGGTTATATTACTGACATACAGAGAAACAGGCATGAATGCACATAGAAACATACCATGTCCATATATGTCCATTATTATGATACGTTTGGTATCTTTACACTCTACTTAATGCTTACTCGGTCATAAGCATAACATCGTGTTCTTTTTTTTTGCAGAATGTTCTACGGACCAGGTGGGCCATATGCTCTGTTTGCCGGGAAAGATGCAAGCCGAGCTCTGGCAAAAATGTCATTTGAAGAACAGGACTTGACTGGAGATATCTCAGGTCTAGGTCCATTCGAGCTAGATGCTTTACAAGACTGGGAGTACAAGTTCATGAGCAAATACGTTAAAGTCGGGACCATTCAAAAGAAAGATGGAGAAGGCAAAGAAACTTCAGAACCTTCTGAAACAAAGGCTGAGACAGAGGAAGGTCCTTCTAAGAACACAGGAGAAGAAGCTTCTCCAGCTACCGGTGATGAAACCTCTAGAAACATGGACGAGAAACCCACTGAGCAGAAGGACGTCGCAAATGGTGATGCTTCAAAGGAGGAGTGAAGTCAAAATAGTCGAAGGTGTTACAATTTCTTGAGAAAGTGTCGAGATTTTTCAAGGTTTAAGTATGAGTCGTATATATAGCTCAAGGTTGACGAAGCAAGCTCAATAAAATGGAAACTCTGTATTTACTTTTGAATCTTATGATGACATTTGACATCTAATTCTGGTTATGGAAGCCTCAAATTACATTCTCTATTTTTTTTTTCTCGTCAAACTTTTGTTAAAAAAAACACAGATGTTATCGCACTATACCAACCTTTTTTAAATCAAAAATGAAATATTAGATTAAAATATAGAAACATAAAAATATATTATATATTGTACGCACCGTTAGATATCATCCGAACTTTCAAATACACAGAATATCAAATTCTTCTCGTTACCTCTCCCGCTTACTGTCTCTCTGGCTTTCTCGAGAGTGTGGGCGATTTCTAAGGTAAAGCTATGGGGGTGAAGTATCTTTGGGATGTTCTGGAACCTTGCAAGAAGACTTTCCCACTTGATCATCTTCAGTGAGTTTGTTGCTTCATCTCGATTTTCTCTCTATACTTTTCTGGGGTTTTATAAAGATAAGTTTTTTTTTTGACGAGATCTGTAAATTCATGTAGAAACAAAAGGGTATGTGTGGATCTCTCGTGTTGGATGGTGGAATTGCATAAAGTTAACAAATCTTATTGCGCCACTAAAGAAAAGGTTTATCTTCGGGGACTCTTTCATCGACTCCGAGCCCTAATTGCCCTTAACTGCTCCATCATTTTAGTCTCAGGTGATTTAGGCTACTGTTTCGTAATTGCCATCAAATGGACGAATTTGGATTTGTTGGTAGCAAAATTTCTATCATTTTGCTGGTGGGTTTGTTTGGTGGTTATGGAGCATTTGTGTTGTTGTCATCGATAATGGTTAGAGCAGAATCATGAGTGATCAAATCAATTCATACTTATTGATGCTTTGCTCCAAAGAATTAGCTTGTTGATGCTTTTGAGCATACTTGACTTCCTGCTTTGTGCTTCGTGATTGTAGATGGTTCAATTCCTGGAATCAAAGTACCAACTTACAGGCGTCGCTTAAAAGCAAGATTCGAGGTATGTAGATGTTAATGAGGCACTAGTGCTTTATCCTTGCATACGACTGTCAGTTGTCAAAATATTTTTTGACTAATGCTTAATGGGTTCAGCCAGGTCGCTGACGCTGACGATGGCGTTGAACCTGGGAAAGAGACTCCACTTAAAAGAAATATGGGGTCAGAGTTCTCGTGCATAATTAAAGAGGCGAAAATTATTGCATCAACACTGGGGATACTTTGTTTAGACGGGTAATTTTTCAAGACTGTTCTCTTAAATTGACAACGAGACTTTGGTATGAGTATTATTATCTACATATGAGAGAGTATTATTATGTAAACATGGTCTAGTTTCTTGTTTGAGAGACCCAGTAATATTTATAAACAAATTCTTCTGATTTTTTGCTTCATATGTAGGATTGAGGAGGCTGAGGCGCAGTGCGCTCTGTTAAACTCAGAGTCCTTATGTGTAAGATACATTTTTCAGCTTTAGTCAGTTTCTTGTTCGTCATGCTGTTAACCAAACATTCAATAATGATATTGTTTTCATGATGATCCATAGGACGCCTGTTTTAGCTCTGATTCAGATATATTCCTTTTTGGTGCAAAGACTGTATACCGAGAAATATGCCTTGGTAAGTGGAGAGAAACTCTTCACCAGTGTTGGTTTCTTTTACTGTCTGATATAGTTAATGGTATTGTAATGCCTAATTAATTTCCCAATGAACTAGGTGAAGGAGGTTATGTTGTTTGCTATGAGATGGATGTCATCAAGAAAAAGCTTGGGCTTGGACGGAACTCATTGGTAAGTTAAAGAGTCTCTTGTAAGTGATTAGCTTTACATACTTGAACCCTGATCTTTCACAACGCTGCATCATGCTTGTAAAGTGCTTTGATTGGCAAAAGCGTGACTGATGTATGCATACTTGCAAAAGGTGGCTTTGATATTTAGCCTATAATGTTTACGCGATGAAGTCAGACGGGATATATACTATCTTTATGAATAGTACCACTGCAACATTGTAGCTTTAAGGACTCAATTCCTTTAGTTGCGTCATTAAACAAGAAAACCAGCTATACATTGTTGATTATTATTCCATATGTCAAAGAACTCTGAGATCTTAACTATGTTTCATCGAATTGGCAAGGTTATACAATGTTTTCTTTGATGATGTTTCAGATAGCTCTAGCACTTCTGCTTGGCTGTGACTACTCCCAAGGTGTCTGTGGTCTTCGTCAGGTGTGTTGATAACTCAAGCTTTTAAACCTTCATCTATCGGGGTTGTATGTTACTCGAGTTTGTGTGTTTTATTAGAGTTAGAATACGAGAAACTCCTGGATATTCTTCTGTATACAGGGGAAAGCTTGTGAGATTATTAAGTCAGTTGGAGAAGATGTTATCCTTGAAAAAATTGCATTGGAAGGACTTGCCTTTGCAGAGAAGCCGAGAAAATCAAAGAAACAAGCTAAGACTCCTGATTGCAGAAAATGGGGGACATTACCCTTGGTGGTTATTAATGGTATTTAAAACAAGAGCTTCGTTGTGTTTACTGATATGACATGCTTTGCTTGTGTTAACGCAAACAGAATGTTATTTTTATAATTGAAGCTATCTCCGTAAACTCAACGTTTTTTTTAGGAAATAATCGTGATCCAGCAGGACTGGAACAGATCAAGCAGGTGATCGATGCGTTCATGAACCCCAAGTGCCACCAAGCAGACTCTAATACAGTTTCCAGGTATATCTTTCTTTCCAGTTCTTTGTTGTCAATCCTGTGATAGTAGTTCTGCTCCTGGTTATACATTTTCGTAGACCTGGGACGTTCATATGCTATCTTTTATAGCAATCATCTGCCACAAGGAATCACCGAATTTCGTCTTGAGTTAATTCTTGGTGCTTGTTTTGCAACTTGCACGTATAAAGATTCTAGCTATTGGTGTTTGTTTTCTTAAACTGATAATTAAAATCATTAAGTAACAAGAATGAAACTAAGGATGGAATTAAAGGCTTCCTCGAATGCCTGAAAGAAAGCAAGGAATTTCTGATGAGAAACAAGCTTATAACAGAAATATCTGTTAAACCTGGAGATTAATGAACTTGAAAAAAGTTGAATGTCTATTCAGATTTTGGATGAAGGAAATGATATAATTTACGTTCTTGTTTTGCAGGGCTCTGGCTAAATTCTCTTTTCAGCGCACCATGCTCCAGGAGATATGCCATAAGTACTTTGAGTGGCCCCCTGAGAAAACAGGTATTACTCTGAATGTTTACATATATCGTTTTCCTTGTATGTTGCATTTGCAGACATGGCGCAGAAACATATCTGAAACCAATGTTTCTTCTTGTTCACTATCTTTCACTAGATGAATACATACTTCCTAAACTTGCTGAAAGAAATCTGAGACGGTTCGCTATTCTGCAATCAAGATCAACTGAAGTTGGAGTTAACCTGCCTGTCCACAAGGTACCTTTGCTTCTATATCTCTAAAAGTTATTTCTATAGATTTTAGTTCCCCAGAAACATGTCTTGGGCACTCGGTGTTCAGTTAAAGAACCACGTAGTCAACTACTGAAGCATGTACATAAAAACATTTCCGGTTTTAGGCTAAATCTTACTAGGTGATGGATTGCTAAAGGGAAGTTGTTGATTCTGACATAAGTTCCCCTTGGTCTAGTAAACTTTGTGATTTTGTAAATATAGAACTTTTGCTTTTGTTTCGAGTTTAATGAATACCAGCAGCTTAAGATAACTGGCTTTCCGTTACATAATTTGGTTCGAAGTTGAGCATAAACTTTTCTTAACTCTTGCAAGAAAAAAACAATTCTCTTGCAGCCGCAGATACCAGAGAATTGTCCAGTGTCTGAAATCATAAAAACTCGCAAAGTACAGGGACGTGAATGTTTTGAAGTTTCATGGAATGATCAAGAAGGGTTAGAGACATCCATTGTTCCTGCAGATATCCTCGAAAGGTAATGATAGGCTATCAAAGTCTGACTTCACTCATTTACTCAAGGCTGGGAATAGAGTTGACTAGAGATTCCGACATGTAGTTCAAGTGGTCGACATTGATGAAACTGTTTTCTTTGGCCTTTAAATCACTATGAATCACTGAAGTGAAATAATTGTGTCCAAGTAAGAAAATCTTAGGGTTCTAACACTCCAGTTCAGTTATTTAGTTTGTCTTGGCTGTAGGTTCCTCATAGAAGAGTAATTGTTTGTTCCAAATTGAGTCTGGTTATTAATCACATAACACTATATATTGTTTCTTTTCAGGGCTTGTCCTGAGAAGATCATAGAGTTCAAAGAGAAAATGGCAGCAAAGAAGAAGAAACCAAAGGCGAAACAAAAACGAAAGGAAACGAGTTCACCAACCAAATATTCTTCTGTTTCTGAACTCAGCCTCGAACTACAACACCTTGCTCTCAATTCAACCTCTTTAGTAAGTACAAGCTCCCTAGAAGAAGCAGAGCAAGAGGAACAGAAAAACTCCAAGAAACACAATTACTTGTGTCTTATCGGTTCACCTGCTAAAGAAAATTGTAATGATGGTGGGTCGACCATAGACAGATTTGGTGTTGACTCGAGGTCAAGTTCATCGTATCCAGAATCAGAAATCATTGATCTGATAAGCCCTTGTTCAGCTCGTTCACGAAGTTATCAAGAACAGAAGAGACATGATCAAAAACTCGAGATTGTGATTGAGCTGAGTGATTCAGAGACAGATGAAGATGATGAAGAACATCGCAAAAAAGCTAGAGAGCTAAGAATATTTCTTCAAAATATGAGGAATGACATTATCCTCTGAATTAAAAAAGAGGACGATAAGCATTTGTGATTACTATGCAATGTACGAATAGTTCCATTCAATTCAAATTATTGAGTTCTTTTATCTTAATTTTGTTTTTGTAGAATTCATGAAAACAATTAAAACTTAAAAGAGCCCATATTTTCTCTTGTTCATCAAAGTTTTCTCATTTGCTTGATTCAGTAATCCAATGTAACCAGCGTATAACTTATTGATATGATTCTATAATATGAGATTTTGCATGCAAATACTATAATTAATTTATCTTAAAGTCTACTAAAAGATAAAAAAGTTGGAAAAGGTGCTTAAGGAAGATTAGAGTTTGAAGATAACACTTATTATGCATTATTATAATAAAAAGGAAGGTTTCAGTTATATACAATCCAAAAACCATTGAACAACTTTTAATTTTATGCAGAATGACAAACTAAAAATGTACAATTCCTTTTATTATATTTCATTTCTTTTTTGCAACTACATAGTTTATACCTAATAGATGTAGATTTTAATAATTAGTTATCTTTTTTAATATGAAGACTTTATTGAAAGAAATACAACCTAATCCGCCTTAGAAAAGAGATTATCCAAAGAAAAATCCTAAATAAAATACATAAATACAACCAACATAAAACTAAAAAACAATAAGTTGAGTTAGTTCAGTTGGTTGACGATTATCCCTAATTTTTTTTAGTAAGTACTTAAGTTTTCTTAACTCTGAGACATTATTGATGATTGTAGACATGACAAAAAAACTCAAATTTTTGTAGATTCGGAGATTAGTTTAGGTTAAGAAATTGAAATGAAAGAAAATGCAAATCATTAATGTGAAAAGAAATGGGTATATCTAAAAACATGTGAATACTTTGTTAATTAGTTAGATAAGGATGCTAAATTGCTAATAATGGCTGAAGACTTTGGTAATCAATGGAATTGTTTGAATGTGGGTCTTAATTCAAGCAAAGAAAGCAACCACATTTATTATAAAACTTTTGGTCATCATTATATATTAATTTATGCTATGTGGATATAAAACCCACAGATAATATAGTAACAGTGCAAATTAATAATTAGATTGCGATATAAATAATTCTTTAATAAAAAAAATTAGATGACGATTATAGTACGGGGACATTACTGGTATAAACTGTAACAAAACAAAAAATATGTTTTATAACGAAAAAAAAAACTATTAATTTTTGGAACATTTGTTTTTTTTTAACGCCATAATAGAATAAAAAACCGACACCTTTGGAACATTTGTTTAGTCGCGTGTTCTTCTAAGTTTGATTTTTAGAATGATTTACTTAATAATTTTAATATTAGAATTTAATTTTTCTCTATTATTATCAATATTCTGTTTTTTTTTATAGAAACTTAAGACAAATTTAGTAAAATATACTCTTTATAATATAACTAAAAATGAAGCTCTTAAATTTTTAGTATTAGAAGCTCCAAAATTTTATATATTTTGGGGGACTTTAAGAAAATATCTTTTTTATTAATAGACACACCACTAACTATAATAATAAATTTAGAAAATATGTTTGAAAGTTGTTTTAATTATTACAAAATAATTATTCACTTTAATTATTACAAAATAAATAAAAAATTGCTTGCCCATTTTTCAAGTTTTTTATTTAGCCACCAATCTTATGTAAAAAGATTTGTTCTTTCTAGATTATATGTGGGTTTGTTTTTGTTATCTAATTTATATTTACTAAACCAAATAGAAATATATGATATTGTTTACAAAGTTTCTTTTTTATTAGTTGTTGTTACTGCGATCGCGATGAACGACTACGAAAAATGTTAGTTTTATATTCATTTAATAGCCATTGTATTGTTTGTTTCGCAGTTGCAGCGACCACCAATTCTCTTTTTTAGCTTATTTTTAATAAAGATTATTATACAAAATTATATATATTTATAAAAATGGAAAATATATTTATTTAAATTATAAAATACTTATATCTATTTAGAAGAAAATATTCAAATTACTTTATAAAAATTAAATAACAAGTATAATCATATTTATATATTATTTATCAAAAATATATTTATGCACAATTAAATAAATTTCTTTTTGTAAATTTAAATATTTTTTAAAATATTTGTAAATTTTTTTATTATAGATATATATATATATTATTTTAATTAATATATTTTATATAATTTTATTGTTATTATTTTTTTTTTGTTACTTAATTTTTTGGTTATTAGTGTTGTTCGTTCCGTGGTCGCTAGTCGTTAGCGACCAATCGCAGCAACCAATTGTTAAATTTTTTGGCGATTCAAAATTGTAATTGATAGTCGTTAGCGACTGATCGGTGCAAGTGATTATTAAATCAACAAAAACAAAACAAATAAATTTTAGTCGTGATTGCTGATTGTAGTTGCTATTGACCATGAAACGAATCTAACAATAAAAAAATCGCATAAATTTATTTTGAAGAAGAGAAGCATAAGACAATTTAAAACTAGTATCGAAGGATAATGGTAGTAGGACAAGCTCCGTGAACTACAAGTTGGGATAACAGAAAGAACATCAAAAGAACTTGTATAAATCCTCTCATAGCAAATAAGACATGAAGACTTCTAAACCAGCAAGAACATGAAAGACAACGAAATTGAAGATAAAATCTAACGACCAATTGATTTCTCGATAGAAATCTTGAAATATTAGACCTCAATCAAAGTAGTGACATAGAGCAAACAGAAGTTGTATTTTTGTTTAAGTGAATAGCTGAAATAAAATCAAGAATCATTACACAAAAACATCTATGCAAATAATGACGTGATATACAATCCATATTGAAATGAAAAAAGAAAACATGTTTGGTAGACAACAACAAAAATAAATAGAAATGGGAAAGCACGTGATTGGTCCACGACATTTAATACAATTATACAAAGTTGACTTAATTATTTTACACAACGTGTGATTTATTTATTTATTAGTTTAAGCAAAATCGGATGTATAATGTATTTATAACAAACTGTGGTTGTCACTGTTTTTTTTTCTTGGTCAATATTGTTTCTGTTTGATAAAATTACTTTTATGTTTCCTCCATAAATTAATATTCGATAAATTAATATCGTCTATATATTAATAAAATTTTCTAGTCCTAAGTTAGGTAGTGTAAAATTTGATCAAATTTAATAAACTAATAAGATAAATAATTATTTTAAAATCCCTATGTAAAAATATAATCTCAATAATATCATAAATTAATAATTATAAATATTAATTTAGTAAAATATAATTCTAGTGTTATTTTTATTTTTGAAGCTAGAAATTTATTGGAGCTCATCTCTAATTTTCCTTATTGCTTCTAAAACTTCTGATTTTGTCTTTTCGATATGTATCAAAAAAAATTGAAGAGTTCTAAACGCGATAATTGCTTCGTGACTTGTAATTGGTTCCAAAACTTCATCATCATTTTCGACTTCTTCATCATCATTAATTACAGAAGATACGCATAGATTAAAAAATGGAAGTCAAAAGAAAAATGAAATATCAACATATACTATAAATTTTAAAATATATGTTGATATTCTATTTTTCTATTTGACATATATGAAGAAAGAGAAATGGAATACCAAAATATTTTTGTATAAAATATGTAAACATTAAAATAAATAAAAGTTTAAACAAAGAAATTTAACAATATGTACCATAAAAAAACTTTTGTATTTTACATTTCCGAATATTTATATTTTTTACAAATTTTTCTATAAATCAATAATATTTATTTATAAATAAATTAATGTCTCTCTAAAATAATAATTTTTTAAAGTTCGAACATTATTAATTTAGAGATTTAATTGTATTTTGATCGACAGCTTTTCTTGGTGACCGAAAGAAGATACAAGTAAATAAAACTTTTTACAATCACAATTAGATATTTGGTCAATTTCTTCCACCAATGAAAGCTAAGAGTTGACTTCAAAAAATACTTCGATTTATATTTTTTTTTGTTAAGTAAAAATTACGAAGTCGATGACAGGTGACCCAGTGGTGTAGTCACTTTATAAATTTTCATGGCACCAGAGATCGAATCCCCTACCTCTAGTTGTAGGAGTGTCATTTGAAAACCAGTAGGCTAGTTGAAAAAAAAAAAAGTAAAAATTACGAATTCTATTCTATTAAATATTGTTAAAAGTTTGCTAAAGTATAGTCCACAATAGACATGTATGTAAGTATACCTAGATATGTCAATAAAGCTTACCTTTTTGTTTCAATTTATGGAGTTTTTTGTGTGCTTGTTAACTTCTGCAAATGATTGACAAGAAAGTTACACTTCTTTTCTGTATAAACTATTCAAACACAAAAGAAATTAGATCAAAAAAGAACTCTGTAAATTTTTAAATGAGTCATATTAATAGTTGGTAAATTGACTAGTTCTGATTTTTAACTGTTATAATTATACTTTTCTCAACTTAAGTAAGTTGTTATAATTATGATAATATAATAATACTTTTAGGTTCAGCTGAATGTGTTAGGTACGTTACGTAAGTGGCTTGTATTGAATACAAAGAAACGAACACCTACATTAATTCTAACATTTTATCCCAAAAAAAGTTTGGATTAGTTGTTATACAAGGAAGAACAAACCATCATTTTAAAATTTTTAAAGTCAGAATCAAAATCTACTTTTAATCCGATTTAGACCTAAATTCTAAGTTTATTAATGGAAAAAAACTAATTTTTATTTTTGCTAAATGCTTACTAATTGTTTATATGTATCATTTATGGAGTTTCCTTGTTAGAATTTTGTCCTATCAAAATGAAACAGTGCAGATTCTTTTTATTCGCATTTTAACGTAGTTATATAATCTATCGAGTTGAATTTATATTTTTGTTATGACAAAGAAGTTATTGAGAGGCATATCTAAGTGTATATGTCATTAGAATACGAAAATTCGTTATGTGCAATAAGAAAATCATGTAAGTAAGTCGTGGCAGAGAAAATGATATTGGAATATTGAATTAAAACATTATATTATACAATATGTATTACTTTAATTGTTATACAATATATTACATGTAAATCGTACATGTTTAGATGATAATAATAATAATTCGAAGCTAAACGTCATCGTAGTGTCGGTTGCTAACGTGTTTTTGCACAATGGATGCATCGTTTTATCATCAACTTGAGACATTATAATATATATTTTATGTTTTGTACATAGTAATACTACAAAATAATTCTTTACATAATCTTTCTAAAATTTTTAAAAGAAAAAAAGAAATGTTTTTAAAATTTTAGAGAGCTTCATAAGCCTTATATTTGTGATATTTTTCTAATGCAACCCATTTTGTTTACATTTTCCCAGATAATAAATAGAATCGTATAGTTGCATAAAGTACATCTTTTCATTGTTATTTTTCAGTCAGTATATAATTAGGCGATAAGTAACTACATTATATATATTATATGCCATTTGGTTATTATAATCTACAAGCAAACAAAAAAGGGTTAATTTAATACCACTAATACTAATGAATTTTCCCCATTAATAATATACTTCAATCAAAATTTAATTCGAGTATTGATTACAACAAAGATTAATATAAAATCATTCAGTTATTTATAGTTGTCAAATCAATAAAGTTAATACTTAAATAGTTTCATAAATAATATAAAACTACCTGATACAAAAATATAGTTTGAATTAATATAAAAACAAAACAAAAAACAAATGCCAATTCACCAATTATATATCTATCTATTTATATTTTACAAGAGTTTTTCTTGAGGAAGGCAAGTAGGTTTATTTAAAATTTGCAAAAGTCTTCTTCAACATAGAAAATTAATTAACTTGAATAGTTGAGTTAGAACATTTCTTCTATTCATAACCAATAAGAGTAATTTACAATTTCGCATACTAATAATTTTTTTATTTTTGTCAAAACACATACTAATTATATATATATATATATTAGTTTAACTAAAATATAATGGTTACTGTGAGAAACTCCACTTATGCATATTATTCAAAAATTGGTAGACTAATTGACTAGTTGCTAATCGTTCATTGGACACAGAAAACAAATATATAATTGCAAATTTTCAATCAAATAAATAAGCTCACCAGTCACCACAGTATTATTGGGGCAGTTTCATTAAGTTAGCCCCAATTATATAAAATTTGAAAAGGCAAAGCAAAAACAATTACAAACTTACAAAAGTCTGAAACAGAATATATAATTTTTTAAATAGAGAAAATATTAATAAATCAAATGCATTGTCGTATGGAAATTATGACACAGAAATTCAAAGGGTTTGGCTCCACCTAAAAGTTAATAAAAGATTCGATGCACTGTTTTGTATTGCGATATATTATCTATTTCGTGTTGAACAAGTCCTCTTTTGTATGATATGAATAGTTCTACACAAGTGTGCATTTGATATTAGTAATAATAGTTATAATTAATTAATAATTATATTAAAAAATCGACCATCAAAACTGCCTATATATGTCCCTCTTTCGCATTACGTATCTATGTCAAAGATTGTCATCACCAATCTACATTTATATATTTGTATGTATTTCCTTTCAGTATCATACATACACGTACGTATTTATACTCATTCAAGTTAAATACTTTTTATATCCAAAGAAAAGAGTTAAATAACTTAGAAAAAAAATGGTGTATAAATCAGAAAAATTAAATCGAAAATTGAAAGCAAAGGAGAAGCAAAGGAAAGGGCTATGGTCACCTGAGGAAGATGAGAAGCTTAGGAGTCATGTCCTTAAATATGGCCATGGATGCTGGACTACTATTCCTATTCAAGCTGGTTATTTTTTTTTTATTTTTCTAATTCTATATATAATGTATCGATTTGTAATGTGATTAGGACTTAATTAAGGTAAATGGGTTATTTTTTTATTTTTGAATATAGGACTGCAGCGGAATGGGAAGAGTTGTAGATTAAGATGGGTTAATTATCTAAGACCTGGTCTTAAGAAGTGTTTATTCACTCAAGATGAGGAAACTACACTTCTCTCACTCCATTCCATTTTGGGTAACAAGTAAGTTCCTTCATTTTGTTTTAACCATTGATAAAAATAGACTATTAAGAAATTTAGAATTAACTTTAAAGAGTTTAGGACTTCATAATTTTTATTTAGATTTTAACTTTATATCATGTTTAGAATTTATAGTTTAGGATTTCAATATATCCTGATTCATGAAATTAATATGAGTTTGATCACTATTAATAATTATTTACTGTTTTTAAAGGTGGTCCCAAATTTCGAAGTTTTTACCAGGAAGAACTGACAATGAAATAAAAAATTATTGGCACTCGAATCTAAAGAAAAGAGTAACAATGACAGAACATGAAGCCACCGAAACACCTCAAAAGGACTCCAATCTACAGAAGAGTGTAACTTCGGCAGAGCATGAAACTAAAGGAACCCCACAAAAACATTCAATTACAGACTCACTCGAGACCCTGCAGAGTACAAGACCAAGTCTAGTGTTCTCCGAGTGGTTAGATAACAGTTTGCTTATGAACCAGTTCCCTCAACACTCTAGCTATCTTCAGAACCTTATTGCCCCGGAAGAGAAAGGATACATTGGACCATGTGGCCCGCATTATTTGGGAAACAACTCTTTGGATGGTTTTGTACCAAACTCAGATTATTTGTTGGAAGATGAGATCTCTGATATCACAGTATTTTCAGACATTCTTTTATTCGACGGTCTCATCAACGAACTAAGACCCATGTAAATTTGTTAAGAGAGATCCGAAATCAGAAAATTAGAATTGAATACTTTGATTCCACTAGTTCAAAAATATGTACTTTTCTTATGTGAAGCTGTAATGATTTGAAGTAATTATAATAAAATCATTTATTCTACCTAACGAACTCAATAACTTATCAAGTCGGTCTAATTTTGTATCAATCAATTACGATTCTTGTTAGAAAGGGTAAGCAAACTCAGAAGATATGAAAGGAGGTCTAAGATTGGGATGATAAAGTTTAACCAAGCAACAAAATCGGTGAATTAAAACATTAAAATAAGAAAAATTCAATGTAAAAATCTCCATAGATGAACATAATTCAGCTCTATCCAGAAACATAAACTAACATCATCAAGAACAACCACCTTACATTCCAGTGAAAGCCTTCTTTCCAAAAGAAGAAGAAGAACCAGCTGGTATCACCTTCAACACATTGAACCTCACAGTCTTTGACAATGGCCTGAAGTTATCGATAAAAAGAGAAGATCAGATCAAACAGAAATAATAAGAAGAATAATTAAAGACAGTGTTGTTGGTTTAGAATCGGATCCTAACCTGCATTGGCCAATGATGACATGGTCTCCTTCCTTGACACGGAAACATGGTGAGACGTGAGCAGCAATGTTTGAATGCCTCTTTTCATACCTTCCAAGAAAAAAGATAAATACTTTTTAGACATCAATGTAAGAGTCATAGCAACTCAAGAAACATATGTAAGAAGTATGAATGTATATAAGTATTACCTCTGATACTTCTTCACGAAGTGAAGATAATTCCTTCTAACAATAATGGTCCTCTGCATTTTGGCACTGTGGCAAGTACCAGCTAAGATACGACCTCTAATGGAAACGGTTCCAGTGAAAGGACATTTCTTGTCGATGTAAGCTCCTGTGAAATAGAAAACCAACTCAGAAATAGAGTAAGAATCTGACTTCATAAAAGAAACAAGTTTTTGTCTACTTCATTATACAATGCTTCTTAATTCCAGTTGCTTGATCCCCAAATTCGAATCATAGCCCATTCTTCTAATTCCAAATCTATTAAATTACATATTGGAATTTGCAAGATGATCGACGAGCATTAATCTATCAGCTAATGAAAGTACGATAATAACTACTTCAGCGGAATCATACCTTCGATGGCTTCTCGGGGAGTCTTGAATCCCAAACCAATGTTCTTCCAGAAGCGATTTCCACCCTTTCCAGGTCGCTTTCCCTTTCCAGATTTCGTAGAGCTTTAAAAAAACAGAAACAAGGAACCATATGAACAACTTGGAACTAATCTACAATACAATAAAAGTGAACACAGAGAAATGGATCGCGAATTACCTAAGGAAGACCTTGGGTTGCTTAAGAAAAGCTTTCTCAGTCTGAAAATCAGCAATTTACAAAAGATAAGACCATCAGAAACTTTAAGTAAATGGAAGTTAATAGATCAAAGTAAGATGATCTTAAAGGTCGAACGGATTAGCAAACCTGTTCCGCCATGGCTGATGTTTTGCTCCCGCGTGAAAGCTAGCGAAAAAGGATGAGGAGACGATAGAGCGGCAGCGACGACTGAAGTGAAACCCTAATTTACAAGACCTCTTTATATATAACAAACTTTAACGTGATATTATGTCGGGCCATTGTATTTAGGCCCATGAAGAAAACCCTAAAAGGAGACCTAATAAGTAATATTGAATTTTGTTTCGGCTTTGACAAAATTTGGGTGTACTTTTGTTTCTTTTTGGAATAATAGTAAGTTATGGCCATTATGTAACTTCTTTTTAATTATGTTTAGGTGTTATCCATTCAACCAAATAGTATTTATTTAGGTGTTTTCTCATGTGGAATCTGTACTTAAATATAATTGGATTTAGGTGTTTTCCAATAAAATTACATAATTTATTTGCACAAAACAACCACTTAAACCACAAAAAAAATTTTGTTTCACAAATTAATAACAATTGAAACCATAAAAATGCAAATAAATTACAAGCATCCAAATAACTTAGTTGGAGAAGTTCCAGTGGCACGATACTTAGCAGCTAGTTCTTCAGCTTTGAGAATATCTTCACCACGTTTAGCTTCGGCCATAGCTCTTTTTTTCTTCAGCTTCTTTGTGGATTTCTGCTATTTTGTTCTTCATTTTCTCTGCATACTCTGCTTTCTTCTTTATTAGTTGCTCCTATTCATTTTCATTCCATATTTTTTAGTTAATTATCATTCTATTTTCAGGGGCTAATTATAAAGTAAAACCATTTCATGAATAAAAAGTAAAAAAATAGAATTGTTCATATACCTCGATCTTTTTAATCTCAGCTTCTATAGAGGCTTTCTTGCTGTTTTCCCAAGCTCCAACTGAAGAAAGCTTCTTTTGAGCTCTGTATCATTAAGTTATATCATATAGAGAATAAGTCATGGGATTACTTAACTTTTATTATGTCATTAAAGCTTTAAAATTCGTTTAATAAAAAATGAAGAACTCTTACTTGTTCTCCACTTTGGATTTCTCAGCTTCTTCCCAAGCTTTGATGAGACTCAACCTCTTTTCTGACTCCAGTCTAGCCAATACAGCATCTTCACACCATTCATTTTAGACACCAAATATGTTTAGACAATGCAAGAACTATAATTAACAGTAATAACGTATAAATCACTGATTTTATCATATCAAACTCAAACTGTGAAATCTCACAACTTAATAAAAGTAGTAACAATTTTTTTTTACAAGTATTAATTTACGTTATGTACGTGTATGAATATATATATATATATATATACGTGTATATTTTTTTCTGAACTTTTGGATCGTGAACCAAAAAGAGAAAAAAACTCAAAACATACTAACAAAAAAGTAAATCTAATATAACTAAAACAAAAATTTAAAGCCATGATCTAGATTATTTGGTTAATTACCGCGGTTCACTGAGCCTTCTTTCTTCTTTTCCTCAGGTTCTTCTGCAACAACAACAATAATACAATGAACAATTGAAAAACTAACAATTCTTTGCTGAAATTATCAATACTTAGCCGATTTCTTATAAGAACAATGGCCAAGTTAAAAGCAAAATACCAACAGGAATTAGACATATAAAACACCAACAAAAAATATAAACAGCTTTGTAAATTATGAACAAGAAAAGAATAGGTAAACAAATAATAATTAGTTAAGTCTAAATATAGATTTTTCAAAAATTCATTTAATTGGAATATAAATGATATATTACTTGGGACGACAAGAACAATGGCTTTGGAATCGTCGGACTTCTCCTCCGACGATGGTACTGATGGGTCTGACACGGTGGTTTTGGACTCTACGACCTTCTTCTGCTCCTCTTGAGTCATGTTGCCTATCTACGATATTACTACAAAAGTATAATGTTTATAAATAAGTCTCAGAATGAATTAGAAATCTGATTATAAATCTGATTGTTAGAATGAATAACTGTAGATACCAAAACCTGAGCTGGAATAACCAAATGCACTTCTGTGTCTCGTTGGCATTTGCATGACTTTTTAATTTTTATTGTTTCTTAATTGCAAATATTCGTGACAGGAAAAAAGAACACGAATGTTATAATTCTTTCCGGTTTTTAACTTTGCACGATCATTATTTGTTTACACGATCTCCTAAAATGCACCTAACTAATAAAACCTTGACTTGAAAGCAACCAAAGGTGGAAACCAACTCATTGTCCCGAAAGGAAAAGATCAACCTCACCAGTCATTTTATTTTGCACCTTCATATGTCTGAGGGTTGCTACTTAATCTCTGGAAGAAACCTGACCAAAGTTGTTTAGAAAAATGTGAAATTTATTGATCAACAAAAAATTTATTGAAATTGTTATTACTGGTATGTAATTTATTTATCAGACAATTTAATAGACATGCATGCATGTGACTGAATCATATGTATGTTGGTTTATGAAACCAAAAATGTTGTTTAGTTTTTAGGTAGCAATGGGACGATCAATTTGGACAAGGATTCAAGGACAATTGTGTTAGGCAAAGAATCGAAAGGGTGGTTTCACGTAATGGAAACATAATTACATGAACCTCAAGATTTTTAAGCAACAAACTAATCAGATTATAGAATTATAAGAAATAGTAAAAACATTACTTTCATTCAAAATCGGACCTGAAATATTTGAGACTCATACGAAATACAAACTATATATCAATATATAGAGATATAATTGAAATTTTACTAACGGGAGACTTTTCAAAACCGAAGTCTCCATCATCCTGCAATGAAAGGATTGTTGGATTGTTTACAAAATTGGATTATTGATTTGCGCTTACCTATAATATAAAGATTAAGTCTAGACAACGAGGCCCAACTACTTTTCTTAAATTTATCTTCCTTCTCTTATGAAAGACTAAAGTAATGGGTTGGTGAGCTAAGAATCAATTCATCAAATTCTCATAATGAATCGATCACGTGAAACGAGTTCAACCATGTTGTTCTTCATTCTTTTCTGCATCATTTTGTTCTGTTCATTACATCTTTTTGAAGATTTCAAACTCAATTCTTCAGTGTACAAGATTTGAATGCAGAAAGAACACTAAAAGGATCTTTGTGGACCGACGCTTCTCATTCTTCTTGGGCTGGTATGGCCGAGCCGTGTGGCCTTAGTCCAAGTCTATGTTTTGGATTGGATTGACATCATGGACTTCTCTATATTGGGCCAAGATTGGTGAGCTCTATTTTTCCTGATGGGCCACATTTTGTGTTTCTCTTTTGATCAAGTCCATCTGCTCTTTTACCTGAAATGGAAGCATACCTTTAGGGTCAAGGCTGAACAAAAGAAGGTTCTTTGTAAGGAAAGGGAGAGGTGCTGAGTTGGTGTTTTTTGGCTTATATATCCGAGATATGAGAGCATGAGAAGGGTGTGAGGATACAACCTTGAGTGAGAGAAAGTGAGCCGAGAGAGTGTAAAAACTTGGATCTTGAGTGTTCTTTCTTGTGGCTACTCAATACTTGTAATCATTCTTGAGGTTATATTGAAGCCAAATCTGTGAGTTATACTCACTGAGATGTACCAAGGAATCCTTTTCCTTGGGAACTCGTAAACTCCATTGTCTTCTTTGTTTTACTTTCAAACACCTACACAAAACATTCACTAAACATATTAGTCACTTTAGAAGACATTGAAGCAAGCTAATATTGACAACAAGTGGTATCAGAGCCTCAGGTTTAAGTTATATCGACTAAAGCGGAAGCTAGTCTGAAAAGTGAGAAGGTTGAGTACATGGAACCTACCCAAGGGAGCTTTGATGTTGAGAAATTTGATGGAGAAGGTGACTTTTCTCTCTGGAAATTCAAGATCCTGGCGCAGCTGGAGATTCTGGGACTTGATGATCCACTTCTACCTGTTTATCAAGAAGAGGAAGCTAGTTTAGATCCAAAGGGTAAAGAGTACAAAAAAGCTGCTGCAGAAGATAAACTTGAAAAGGCAAAAGCGGATTCAAGATGGAAAGCTAAAGACAAGAGAGCAAAGAATCTTATATGTTCCAGTCTGGCTGATGCTGTTCTCAGGTCAGTGAAAAGAGAGAGATCTGCATATGATACATGAATGGCTTTGGAGGCAGAGTATCAGGTGAGGACACTTCCGCACAGATTTAACCTGAAACAAAGGTTTTATGCTTTCAAAATGGATGCTGGAAAGAATCTAGATAAGAACCTAGATGTCTTTAATAAATTGATATCTGACCGGGCTAGCATACATGTTGATATGAGTGATGAAGATAAGGCAGCTATTCTGATGAATAGTCTACCAAAACTATTTGATACTCTTGTTCACACATTGAAGTACAGCAGCGGAAGAGAGACAATCACAGTAAAAGATATTGTTAGTTCAACTTATTCCATAGAAATGGAACTAAAAGAAAAGGGTCTTTACAAGTTACAGTCGAGTGCAGAAGGTCTGGTGTTTCAGAGTAGGGGAAGAAGTGAAAAGGTTACAACTTCAAAAGGAAAACAGAAGGAAAAAAGTAGATCTAAGTCCAGAGCAAAAGGTAAATAGTGCTGGTTTTGTGGTTCGGAGGATCACTTCAAAAGAGATTGTCCAAAAAGAAAGCATCATGGAAATGATAGCAGATCAGGAAAAGCAGAGGCTAGTGTTGTTGAAGCTATTGAGAGAGAACCATTAATGCTCATGGCGTCAAATAGAGAAGTGGGAGATGAATGGATTATCGACTATGGATGCTCATATCATGTGACATTCAGAAAAGACCTCATGTTTGATGTGGAAGAGATTAATGGAGAAAAAATCTTAATGGGAAATGGCACAAGCTGCGATGTGACTGCTATTGGGAAAATAAAATTTCAGAATGATGATGGATCAGTTGTGATTTTATCACAGGTTAGATTTTCTGAAATGGCTAGAAGAAACTTTATTTCTTTGGGACAATTGGAGATGCTGGGGTTTTGGTATAAATCAAAGAATTTCAAGCTGCAGGTGTTTAAGGATGAACGAGTGGTTCTAACAGCTAGTTACAAAAATACTCTGTATTTCTTAAATGGAAGACCTATGAAAGCAGAAGCTAATGTGATGTTGGTATCCGAAAATTTGATGGATCTGTGGCATAGCGGATTGGGACATATAAGTGCTGCTAACATGAAGCTGTTGAAAGAAAGGGGGCTGATTAAACAAGGGGAAATCAAAGACTTCAAGAAATGTGAGCCATGTATTCTGGGGAAATCACACAAAATGTCATTCAGAAAAAGTATTCATGTTTGCGAAGGGCCTATGGAATATGTTCATTCTGATCTATGGGGATCACCTAGTGTAACACCTAGTTTGGCAAGATGTCAGTACTATTATATATCATTCGTTGATGATTTTACTAGAAAAGTCTGGGTGTATTTTCTGAGAACAAAAGATGAAGCTTACGGGAAGTTTGTTGATTGGAAGACTTTGATTGAGAATCAAAGTGGTAGAAGGTTAAAGGTTTTGAGGACAGACAATGGGCTGGAATATTGTAACAAAGTGTTCGATGATTTCTGTGCTCAAGAAGGGGTAAAAAGGCACAGAACATGTCCATACACTCCGCAGCATAATGGAATAGCTAAAAGGTTGAATAGAACTATTCTGGAAAAGGTTAGAAGCCTATTAACAGAGACTGGTCTATCAGAATCATTATGGGCTGAAGTTGCATATACAATTGTTTATATACTAAACAGAACTCCTTCTAAACCTATAAACTTTCAAATACCAGAACAGCTGTGGACAGGAAGAGAACTAGACTTATCTCACATGAGAAGATTCAGGTGTTTATCTTATTTTCACTCTGATCAAGGTAAACTAAAACCTATAGCTAAAAAGGGAGTTTTCATGGGGTATCTGCAGGGTGTTAAAGGTTATAGAATATGGAGTTTAGAAGGCAAGAGATGTATTGTGAGCAGAGACGTAATCTTCAATGAAGATATAGTTTACAAAGATTTTGACAAAGTTTCATTGGATTTTAAGAAGAAGAAGAAGGAGGTGGATAAGAATAAAAGGGTTTCTTTTTTGCTGCCTACTGATTCAAATGAAGCTGGAAGTTCAAATGATGTTGTTCATGATACAGATCAAGGTGGAGTTTTTCATGATTCAAATGAGGAAACATAGAATATAAACGCAAAAGATAATGCAGAGATGGTTGAATCTGACTATAATGATTATTTGTTGGCTAGAGACAGAAGCAGAAGGAAATTAGACGTCCTAGTAGGTTCATTGAAAACAACGTGGCATACTATGCATTAAATGCTGCAGATGATATAAATTTTGATGAACCTAAGACTTACACAGAAGCTATAAATGGAAAGGATTAGGCCTGGGCATTCGGGTATTCGGGTCGGTTCTGATTACTACTCGTTCGGGCTGTCTGGGTATTTCGGGTATACAATTTTGCTACCCGTTTTGGAACCAAACATTATTCGGTTCGGGTCCTCTCGGGTC
Organism: Lepidium sativum; assembly: GCA_023374145.1. Taxonomy (NCBI): domain Eukaryota; kingdom Viridiplantae; phylum Streptophyta; class Magnoliopsida; order Brassicales; family Brassicaceae; genus Lepidium; species Lepidium sativum. The sequence goes on along the minus strand of JAKUCM010001457.1, from coordinate 7,407 downwards.
CGGGTCGGTTCGGGTATACATTTTCTATACCCATTTAAGAACCGAAACCATTTCGGTTCGGTTCCGGTTCCGTTCGGGTCCGGATATAGTACTGTAAAAAAAATCGAGTATATTATATGCCTATAAGTACCAAAAAAATTATGTACTCAGGTATAATTTCGGGTATTCGGTATATTTTTGGGTATTCGAGTATTTTAAGTACCCAAATACCCAAAATATTTGGGTACCCGTTCAGATAATCGGGTACCCGTTCGGGTATCGGGTAATACCCGGACCCGACCCGATATTCGCGGGTCTCTATAGCAAGACCCGATGGTTACTTTTCCTTATACCCGAATTGGACCCGGACCCGAAATTTCGGGTCGGTTTCGGGTCGGTTTTTTGGGTCCGGGTAAAATGCCCAGGCCTAGAAAGGATCATGACTTATGGATAGCTGCTATAGAGTCTTGCAACAAGAATCAAACATGGTCATATATTCCTATGACTGGTAATCTAAGAACCATTGGGTGCAAATGGATCTACAAAGTGAAACCGAGAATTCCAGGTGTTGAAAAGCAAAGGTTCAAGGCTAGGTTGGTTGCTAAGGGGTTTACTCAGATTGAGGGTGTTGATTATCATGAAGTGTTTTCTCCTGTGGTAAAGCACACTACTATCAGGTTAATGCTTTCAATTGTGGTTAATTATGATATGGAATTGGAGCAGATGGATGTAAAAACAGCTTTTTTACATGGAAGCCTAGATGAAAGAATCTACATGCAACAACCTGAAGGTTTTGAAAAGAAGGGAAGTGCGTGTTTGTTACATAAATCACTATACGGTTTAAAGCAAGCTTCTAGACAGTGGAATTTGAGGTTTAATGATTATATTCAATCTCATGGTTATAGCAGAAGTGATTTTGACAATTGCGTATATTTCAGAGAATTCAAGAAACGTTTCTACATTTATTTGCTTCTCTATGTCGATGATATGCTATTGATATCAAGCGACATGGGAGAAATCATTAAGCTTAAAAGTTTATTAACTGAAGAGTTTGAAATGAAGGATTTGGGAAATGCAAGGATGATACTGGGAATGAGATTATCTCAAAGGGTTTATATTAACAAGATTTTAAGCACATTCAATCAATCAGAGGGTAAAGCAGTACAAACTCCTATGGGTTCTCATTTTAAGCTATCAAGTACCAAAGATTGTGAGAAGTTGATGGAAAATGTACTTTACGCCAACGCAGTGGGAAGTCTGATGTACGCGATGGTTGGATCACGTGCGGATCTGGCATACGTTGTAGGTCTGGTCAGCCGCTTCATGAGTAACCCTGGTACAGAACATTGGAATGCAGTTAGATGGATATTGAGATATTTAAAGCATGCAAAAGATCTTAGTCTAACTTTTAAGAAGAGGGAAATGAAAAGAATCAGGGGATTTTGTGATAACGACTATACATCTGACCTTGACTGAAGGAGATCCATAACAGGATTCGTCTTTCAAGTGGGTGAAAATACTGTCAGCTGGAGATTTGGTCTTCAGACTAGAGTGGCCATGTCAACAACAGAAGCCGAATACATGTCGTTAGTAGAAGCGGTAAAAGAGGCAGTGTGATTAAAAGGTATTACCTGTGAAATCGGACTTGGATATCTGGATGCGGAGATCTTCTGCGACTCTTAGAGCGCCATATGCCTTGCAAAAAATAGTGTATACCATGAAAGGACAAAACACATGGCGGTTAGAATGAGTTTTCTGAGGGAACTAGTTGAAGAAGAAGAAATAATAGTGAAGAAAATTAGTACCTTGGAGAACCCGGCGGACATACTGACGAAGTCAGTGCCAGTAAGAAAGTTTGAGGCGGCATTAGATCGGCTGGGTTTACTCAGCGATATGCCGTATTAGGAGACCAAGAGTCTTCACGGGGTCTCTTCAGCGTACATGCATGTCGAAGAGGGGGTCATAAGAGAAGGTTAGTTTTCTTCTGGTGTTTGTTTGTTCTTAGTTTTGAAGAAAAACGAAATTGAGAATGAAAGGAGATAAGCAGAAAAGAGGGTGTTTTTTTTACTTACTCTGCGATGATCGGACTTCATGCATGTCGGAGATTGGAATCGGAAACGGTTGATAGTTCTGATGGTTCTTCGGGGTTACAGTATGAAGGGTGAAGGAGAAAAGGTTTATCTCTGATGGTTTTGTTATTTCACAGTGGAGAAGATCTGAGAGAGTTTTCTCTCTGGTTTTGTCGGAGGAGTGAAGAAGATGAAAGGAGAAAATGAGATAAGTGTTGTTTTTTGGGGTCGTTTAGGGTTGCGAAGAGGAAAGTGAAAGGTTGCCTCGATACTCTAAGGCAAAGTGGAGAAATCGAGGAGTTACCTGGATTGCCACAAAGAAGTAGAGAAGTCGAGGTGGAGTTTGTGGACCGACGCTTCTTATTCTTCTTGGGCTGGTATGGGCCGAGCCGTGTGGCCTTAGTCCAAGTCTATGTTTTGGATTGGATTGGCATCATGGACTTCTCTATTGGGCCAAGATTGGTGAGCTCTATTTTTCCTGATGGGCCACGTTTTGTGTTTCTCTTTTAACCAAGCCCATCTGCTCTTTTACCTGAAATGGAAGCATACCTTTAGGGTCAAGGCTGAACAAAAGAAGGTTCTTTGTCAGGAAAGGGAGAGGTGCTGAGTTGGTGTTTTTTGGCTTATATATCCGAGATATGAGAGCATGAGAAGGGTGTGAGGATACAACCTTGAGTGAGAGAGAGTGAGCCAAGAGAGTGTAAGAGCTTGGATCTTGAGTGTTCTTTCCTGTGGCTACTCAATACTTGTAATCATTCTTGAGGTTATATTGAAGCCAAATCTGTGAGTTATACTCACCGAGATGTACCAAGGAATCCTTTTCCTTGGGAACTCGTAAACCCCATTGTCTTCTTTGTTTTACTTTCAAACAATTACACAAAACATTCACTAAACATATTAGTCACTTTAGAAGACATTGAAGCAAGCTAATATTGACAACAATCTTGAATAGTCTTGCACGAAGATAAGGTGGGGTTTTCCTCTCAAGTGCAGTAGTGTCAAATGCGACTCTGTAATCTCGTTTCTTTGCTTTTGTCTCATTCGGTATTTTTTTCTTTTGTGTGAGCTCCAACAAGGGTTTTGAAGCTTTTAGTTTTAGGAGTTGTAGTTTTATGTGCTCTTGTTTATTTTCTATGTACGATATAATTAATTATGGTTTCCAACTCAAAACAAATTGACAATTTCCGATGTGAAATATGTCATCATCTAGTACATCCTTTAGATATTATAGGTGATATAACCTTATATCTCAAAGTACCATAACAGACACATTATCATTATGCATGCATGTTCGGCCATGATCATGAACGTTGATATTATAATAAATTATGGTGTTCCAATTTAAACTTAATTATAATAACTAAATTGATCCTTAAATGTCCACAAGAGGCATGCACACTTGCACATCCTGGAATCAAGTCCCCCACTTGCATTTACAAGAACTTGGCTAATAGGCCGGCCATTTGTGGCCCAATGTTGACAAAAAAAAATTGATCCTTAAATCATATATATATATATATATATATATATATATTAGGTTAATGTGACTCCAATTTCCTATGTGAGATATTTTACCATCTAACATTATATGCTTTTAAAAATATTTGAGATGCTTTTATAAACTAATTACAGGATAAATAACTTAATATTTTTTTTGTCAACGACAAATTATATTGAGCCACAATTGGCCGGCCCAATAGCCAAATTTCTACATAATGTAGGTGGGAGGACTCGATCCCTAGTTATGTAAATGAGCTGCCTTATGTGGACTTACCGTCTGCCACTAGGCTAAGAGTCATTTGCACTTAATATCTAATTAATGTTTTCATGATCCTTCTCAATTGTCTACCAAAATAAAGATTTATTAGGAACTAACCCTTGTTTCCATTCTAATTAAATATCAAATCTAGTATATTCCATAGTATTCTTTACACAGTAAAGATGTGTTTAGGGGTATTTGCATCTCGAATGCGACTATAGCTTTATTGCCAGAGAAGAAAGCTCCAGGTGAAGAATCGTCATATTTGATTCTCATTGAGAGTGTTGTCTTGAAAAAGTACTCTGTTTAATATATAATCGGACACATAAAGTTCAAATACAAGGCTAAAACATATATATATATATATATATTTTATTTATAACATATAAATCCTTGTAAAATTAAATTTTTAAATTTGATTTAATACATCGCAAAAATTGATCCTTTTTACTTTCACATGCCAACATACGTCATAAAATATATAAACAACATCAAATTGAAAACATATTCAGTAAATATATTTAGTACAAAAATGATTACATAATGGTACAAGCATGAGGATTGTCATCACTAAACATCGAAGCCGCAATCTCATCTCCGGCCACGGCAATGGAGTACATCGCAGGAGTATGAAAGAAAGTGTGGACACCACCGGTTGGATCGGTACGATGTGCATCAGAGTAATAGTGATTGGTCACATAAGATGGATATTTATAGAAGGACGCAAAATGGCTATTTCCTAACCGGTATGGCCACGGTTCAGCTGCTTTACCGGTTCTTCGTACGGCTTTCAATACCTTCTTCTCCTCTAACCGGTATCCTCGAGCTGTCACTTTTTGAATTTCCATCTCAACTTCTACTTCTTCCACTCCTGCACAAACATCAAAACAGAACCAAATTCAGTATCAAGCACTTAGAATGGACCAAGAACAATGAAGTTTCTTTTCTTTTTCTGTTAATCATAGAGGAATCTGGACCGAAGTGCAAACTAACTTTCCGGAAGCTGCATGCGGCCAATGCTTAGATATCCGGTAGCCAAATAAAAATGATTAGCAATTTTCACTTAAGGAAAATCAATCTCTAGCCTAGACCAATATGACGACTTCATGTTCAAGTGGAAACTATTAAACCACCACCGGCTGGTTTAGAATAATGAAATTAAAATTCAAAAAACTTTCGATACCTTTGAGCTTGAGTAGAGTTTTCTTAAGCTTAGAAGCACATCCTTCACAATCTAGATTAGGAACTCTTATCTCCACTGCCATAGACATGATCTACAAACTCGATATCTAACCTTAATTTGAAAACAAATTCCCTTTAAGCTTATACTTTGTGTTAGAGAATGAAGCAGTGAACAAAGGCTCCATAGATAGATAGTGTGTGCCTATGTATATATATAGGCAATTAGGTGTATATATATACATAAATAATTTTGATAATTATTTTATAGAAAATAGTATATTTAATATAGTTATAATGTAAAAGGGTTCTTGGGTTGTGAAATAGGGAGACAAAGGAAGAACACAGCACGCGTGAAATAGTAACAAAAAAGGTGTGAGCTTTAGGTTTTCTTCTCTGCCCCCAAATCATATCGCTCTCACTCTCTTTCAACTTATTTGTAGTATTAATTTTTAGTTTTCTCGTCGTCAGGAAATGTGGATTTTTAAGTTAAGATTGAAAACCGCAAAGAGCAATGGACTCGCGATATTGTAGAAATATGGGTTACAAATTTATATTCATTATTGGAAATTTTATAAAATTTCATTGAGTTAGCTAAACGAATAATAATATGAAATTGCCAAATTGATGATAAAATCAGTCCCTACTATAAAGAAGATAAATGAAATAAAGGGTTTATTCAAAGCTTTTGTGAGCCATGCACTTTTTAGTTCAAATCTCTTATCATGTTTTAATATATTTTTAGTAGTGAATAATGTCATTGAAATAATTGAGAAAATATTATTTTGGAAAAATAACAAAAATCGAGAAACCTATATAAACTACATTATCTTTTGGATTATTAGTTGAATTAAATTAAATGTAAATTCTTGGCATTATGAAAATTGAAATAAGGATGAAATAACTTGATAATTGAATTTATATACTATCAAGGAGCGTTTCAGTAACTCAAATTATCGATAATACAATAAACGAATTAACTGCAATATCGTTTCTTTAAAGGTAAAGTATTAATGAAAGTTGGGTTTAGTACTTTCTTTTTTTTTCTTTTGTCAACCGCAGATTATATTGGACCACAACTGTCCGGCCCAATAGCCAAATTCCTACATAATGTAGGCATGGGGACTCGATCCCAGATTATGTAAATGCGCTGCCTTAAGTAGACTTACTGCCTACCACTAAACTAAATGTCATTTGCACTTGGGTTTAGTACTTAGATACTTTTTTTTGCCAACGATTACATAGATATAATTTAATTCATAACCAAACTTTAAACCTTATTATGTTGGATTATGTGTTTAAATCGAGCTCTAGTTGAAAGACTGTAAAAATGTATATTAACTACTGCATAAATATTAAACTTTCCGAATTAATATTATATGAACTATACAATTTTATATATAAATAATATTGTAAAAGAAATAATGAAAAAGCAAGAGCGAATTATCTGATCTGTGAGGTGAAGTTGTGATTAAGGTGGGGACAAAGATACTTATTAAGCATGAACTTTAATTCAAAAATGTCAAAGAGGGCACTCCTAAAAAGATTTGTTTATACATAATTCGTTTTATGTGCTTGATTTCATGATTCTGTTTCCATTATTTATGAGGGGACAAGACAATGATGATACATAAATATTTGATCGTTTGAATTGACAAACTGCTGATGACAACTACAATTCTCAAATCCTTGAGACCTAATTACACACTAACAGTGAAAATGGTTCTAATTATTCAAACATCAAAAAGATTTCAGTTGCACACTTTAGATTATTGTGATATATCATGCTTCCGATCCACGAAAGCCTAAACTCTTTATTGAACAGTGAGATCCGACCAAGACAGCTTTGTATATGTAAATGTCATGTCGGAACCAGATCGTTGATATGATATATAAGAAATCACTTAAAAAATGGAGAAACAAAAGGGTCCATTTTCTCTAAATCACATGTCACTCCAATGTGCTTTATTGTGGTCCAAATCAATTCTCCGTTTGATTAGTTGTTACAAACTTTTTAACTTGTTGAATATTAACCAAACCAGAAAAGATCCCAACAAATTGCCAATGTTTGATTGGGAAAACGCGAAACAAATATCCATATTACACATGACTGCCCAGATAATATTGAGTTACCAACTTTGCCAAACAATACACTAATTACCGTTGACCAAACCATTCTAAATATAGAAAAAATCAACTTTAAGGAAGAGTAACCGTTCGTCAAAAGGTCGTTACTATTTAGTTAAAACAAATACTCAACTTTCACAAATTTTTCAAATTGATATTAATTGTTCACGAATTTGCCAAATTAGATATCGACTACCACTTTAACAAATGGAGTCAAAGAGAGATTTAACCTGCCTAACACTTCCAACTTCCTAGTTTTTTCTGGTGGTTTTGTCATTTCTATTTTGATTGAAA
>JAKUCM010001456.1:0-36988 GCA_023374145.1 Lepidium sativum | reverse complement strand
CTCTACCCATTTTGTATTTTATATAGTACTTGAGTCTGCAACTACACCCATCAGTATAATCATTATATTTGGGTTTGTTTATATTATACCATAACTAAAACTAATATATATTTCATATAATATTATATATATTATTGGGCATAAAGGCTATATAATATTACTCTCCCCCGAGCAGCCCCACTTCTGTTTGAATTATATAATTTGTATCATTTAACTTCCTTTATTTATTTTATTTTGTCAACTGATTTACATTCATTCAAACTCTACTTCAACTTTACGTCAACCCTATTTCGACCCATGCATGTCATTTTTGTAACTTCTTTGTGTATTACCTTTGTTTCTCAAACCAGTTGCTTAAGTACAATTTGAATAATTACAATTTCACATTACAAAATAACGTACTATGTATATATTAGATAGACTATATATGTACCTATGAAACATTTTAACACGTGAGGGACTTGTTCAGAGCAAAAGCTCGACGTGGTCAAGACCCTAGCAAATCTCACAATATATCCCTTTTTTATGGCTCAATATCTCAAAATCTGACCTTAGAAGCTTTTGGTTGCTCTTTGAGGCCATAGAAAGTGGATTTTTTTTAATATCGAATAAGGCCGTATGTTATTATAAATTTCGAGTTCAATAAATATTACCTCTTAGAAGTACTCAACGACATTAATACCTCATCAAATTTATCGTTAGAGTTTCAACCAATATGATATCTTAATTTATTCAATTCACGAAACGTCCAATCAGTTGCAATTAAGTCCAACCCACTAACTTAATTTTATCATATAATTCATGTTTATTTAACGAAAAAGAAATCTTATATCACTACAAATAACATGTATATAACATCAGCAATATTATATAATTTAAATAAATAATATTATATATATAAAATCATTTATTAACAAATGATACATTATATTATATGTATTTTAATATTATTTATAAATAAATTACATAATATTACTACATAATTTACAATGACACGAGACATTCTTTATAGTATGATAAAAATAATTGTATCAATTATTTATATTTGATATTAGCTATTTGAGTCACAACTAAAACTTATACAAACAAATACAATAAATAACACTATAAGTCTAGTTTCTTTATATTATACAAAGAAGTATTAAATTTTACTTGATTTATTTGTTTGGTAAGAAAAAAATTGTAGTTGGTAGTAAAAAGTTTTCTGGAAATAGAATATAGTTGTTTATTTAGTTTTATTTTCACTGTCTTAGTTTAGAAAATATAAATGAAATGAATTTTAAAAGAATCTTGGACTATTCGATTCATTTTGTATTGTCATATTCAGTTTCCTACAAAGCACATAATTATTTATTTTATATTTTTTAACAGCTTTAATATTTTGCATTAATCGTGAGCGAGTCTACAAATGAGTAATCAAGTAAATAATCTAACATTGCGGGTTAAAAAAATTTGCTTTCAAATTTAAAGAACAAAATATTAAAATGAGAAAATAAAACTGAAGAAGCTCATGGGTCTTATGGAATTTTTCAAGATCTTTTGTTGAATCACCATTCATAAGACTCCTAGAGTATCTGTCTCAAATTTTACCTCTCTCAGCTGCAGCGACCATATGCATCCAGAGAGGAGTTTCAATTTCAAATAAACACAGATTAAAACAATTACACTTGTTCTTACTTTAAACTTAAACACATATTTTTGCCATAGTTTTTTCAAAAAACTAAGAATCACCCCTAATCATAAAGCTTAGACGGTTTGCTTTCCTAAACTGTAAATATCTATAACAAGTATGCTTTCAACATTATAATTAAGAAGAGTTGGTGGCAATTAAAAAAAAGTGTGGTTTGGGAATAAGCCAAATAGCAAAAAGCTAAATGCTGAAAGCCAGAAATTATAAAAGCCTTTATCAGAAGAAGAAAATATAACCTCAATTTATTCGAGTCAGAAATCGCATATATCATCAATATAAGTTTAGTTGATTCGCACTAGTTTTCTATATTAATTTGTATAGGTCCGATCCGATCAAACATGCGCAGGTATTTGAGATTTTCACAAAATATGAATTGGATTTGATCCATCTTGACTAATATGTTTTAACTCTATCAGTGTTTAGAGGGAACATATATATAGTAATATATAGCAATCGGAAGTCCTTTTGTTTGAGAATAATATTATTCTACATAGACTATAAGTCCCTTTTTTTACAAGAGGTACCGATCCATTTATTCTCAAGTGATTTTAAATTAAAATAAAACTTCATATATAATCTCATCTGATATCAAAAATTGTATTCAATAAATTAACTATAATTAATCCAACTTAAATTTGATTTGTGGTTCTCTTACCGATTAAATTTCCAAAGTAATCACGATTTGCACTTTAACTCCTCTCTTCGAAAAAAATGTTTTAATTAATATTTTCAAAGTGATTTACCTTTCAAAATCATTGATTAATATAATCTAGCCAATTATAAGCGGGCAGAATATATCAAAATCATTAAACTTTATATGAATATGTGCACTACATCTTATAAAATGATACAAAACAAAAATTTATGAACAATTTATTTTGAAACAGAAAGAGTAACAAATTTCATTTGAAATTACAAAGGCAAAGACAGATGGGTTTGTTCTATGAAGAAAGTTTTAGAGTTTCCCGCAAAGAAGCTTCTTTTTCTTTTTGGTTCTAATGTTATAACCGCAAAGAAGCTTTTGCCTTAGGATTAAAAAAACAGCCAGTGTGTTACATTACAAGTCGAGACAACGGCGTTGTCTCATCAAACTCCGATCATTTTGTTTACCTTATGATGTAGAAACGTTTAAGACAAAGGAATACTTCTAAAACAAACTTGATTTTTTTTCCTTTTTTTCATGAATATGTTCTTCCTACTGTCGACCCTTTTGCTATTTGTTTGCGTTATACCAATTGGTGAAAGAACCAATCACACTTAATGATTATTACTTAGTGATTCTTACTTAAGATGTGGTGAGGAAATATGTATCATATAAAGACACGTGTCATGAAGCAACAAGTGTTACTAAAATATAAAACGAAAAACGAAACAGCATGTCGCTGTTAACATGCATCGAGATTCAGGCACTATAAATTGCAAGCCTCGATCTTTGCTCAAACATAAGTTCATTTGCGAGTTTCAAATATCTCCGTATATACATTATCATAGTTTTAACTTGCTTTCTCCTCACCAATTATTTTTATTTCTATAGATTTCGTAAAAGGAGATTGACAGGGAAGAGACAGTGCTCCGGGAAACAAGCCACTTCAAGGTTAGTATAATCCGGCAACCATGTCTCTTCTTTGACCTCATTTAGAATCTATTGCATGTTATTAGATCTGTCTTCTTAATTATTATTAATTTATATTAATTAATTCCAGCAGAAGCCAGTTTTTATAAGAATGAAGCCATGCATGACGGCTCTTAGACAAGTGATTCAACCATTGTTGAACTTTCAAGGTATATCCGCCGGTTTAAACATGGTCGATGTTCCCTTTTTCCGGCGAAAAGACAAGGTTATTTTCGTCATGGGAGCTACCGGAACTGGTAAATCACGCCTTGCTATTGATCTAGCTACTCGTTTTCCGGCGGAGATTGTTAATTCCGACAAGATCCAAGTTTACAAAGGTCTAGATATTGTGACTAATAAAGTAACCCCAGAGGAAAGTCTTGGAATTCCTCACCATCTTCTCGGCACTGTTGATGATATTTTGGATTTTACGGCGGAGGATTTTTCAGCGAGAAGCAATCAAGGCTGTGGAATCGATCGTGGAGAGAGATCGTGTCCCAATTATAGCTGGTGGTTCAAACTCTTACATCGAGGCTTTGGTCAACGATTGCGTTGACTTCCGGTTAAGGTATAATTGTTGTTTCTTGTGGGTGGATGTGTCTAAACCGGTTTTACACTCGTTTGTTTCGGAGAGAGTTGATAAGATGGTTGAGATGGGACTCGTCGACGAGGTTCGTCGCATCTTCGATCCTTCTTCGTCTGATTATTCGGCTGGAATTCGCCGCGCGATTGGAGTTCCGGAGTTGGATGAGTTTCTCCGATCTGAATTACGGAATTATCCAGCGGAGACGACGGAGAGGCTTTTGGAGACGGCGATAGAGAAAATCAAGGAGAATACTTGTTTACTTGCGTGCCGACAATTTCAGAAGATTCAAAGGCTATACAAGCAGTGGAAATGGAATATGCACCGTGTAGATGCGACGGAGGTTTTTCTCCGGCGAGGAGAAGAGGCGGATGAGGCGTGGGAGACGGCAGTGGCTCGACCTAGCGCACGCGCCGTCAAACGGTTTCTTAATTACAGCGGTGAACATCATTTGGACGGCGCCGATATTCTCTTACCGGAGATTTCCGCCGTTCCACCGATTCCAGCCGCGGTGGCGGCGATTTCACGATGAAGAAAATGAAACAAAAATAAACTGACAAAAAATGGAAGTTTAAAAGCAGAATAATGCCACGTCGCGAGATTGGTCGCGAGGTGATGATATAGCCATGATAATGACACGTGGCAAGATGGGTCGCTGTCTCGAAGTTACTTAGACAAAAAGTGTGTTACGGTTTAACGGAAAAATCAGTTTTGAGGGGACTGAAGTGCACGCGCGGGGCGGACACAGACAGTTTTTCCCTTATTAGTTTTTCCGGTATAGTGTACTTTTTTAGGGGTTAGGATGCGGTGCGGAATAGTGTACGGTTTATACGATGGATTAGTCTTAGGTTTTATATACGTTTATTATTAAGACAAAAATAAAAAAAGGTCGTTGGTCAACGCGGTTTTGTCAAAATAGTAATTAATGATCCAACGGACTTAAAAAGAGTCATTTTTGAGCTGGACCCCACTTTTGATGGTGGATTACCGTCCGGTTCGTGTTTTGGGTCCCCTCCAGTTGTGACGTTATGTGGTTAAATGGCTCGTTGTTGTGGATAAGCTTATGTGTTTTACTGTCAACTTCGTTACAAAAAGACGAATGGATTTTCAAATATTATTTAATAATTCTGGACTCCAAAGAAACAGCATTTTCAGGATTTATATTAACAAATTACATCAGAAATTGTCGAGGATAAATTATTTGATATATTGGAAAGGAGGAGATTCTTGTGTAAGTTGATGCCCAATATCCACCGTCACGCACCGTTTCCCTCAATCTCTTGCCCAAAATATGGATATAGCATGCGTTTTATTTCCATCAAATAGCATGGCTTTATTTATATTTTACATATAAATCTATGGCTAGGATTTTTACGATTAGCAATTGCACGCACTGAATTTGAGTATGAATATAATCGTGCGTACTAAAATATGTAAAAAGTTTCTACAACAAGAAATAATGATTAGCTACCTATACGCGTTAGTGATTACGGTACGTACCACATTATTCTTGTTTTGTTTTCTTCATAACTAAATCGCATTTATATTAATATTGTAAACTTTGATTAATATATGAGACAAAAATGTGAGATGGATGTCAAAACTATTCCCATTAGGCAAGTTGCTTTTGAGTTTTGAATGGCTCAATTATTAGCTTTGTCTAAAAACACGTTAGATGCATTTGAACCACAAGCTGTTTTTCATTACATAATAAATTTTTTTCAACAATTACTTTATATTTATCTTACAGCTTTTGTACAAATGCGTGTCGTCAAAGAACAACAACTCGATCTCAATGGGCATTTTCTTTAATTAATTTCATTTTTGTCAATCGAATCCATCATCGTGTGTATTTTGACTAGCTCAGTTTTTGTTTAAGCTAATCAAAGTATGTTCCACTTATGTATGTACTTTCGAATCAGTCATTAATTAAGCAATAGTTTATATATATATGCCATTATTTATGGAAGAATAACTTACACGAGAGTTAATTAATGAGATGCATGCATTAGTCAGTCAGTTATGTCTCATCATCTTGGAAATTTGAAGACAAAATGATAAATTAATGATCATATATGTTTATACGCCAAGTTGCTAATCTTTATTCGTGTATGGCATTGGTGGAAATATGCAGTTATTGTGTAATTATGGAAACATGGCCAAGCTATATTAGTAAGAACGAATCTTTACTAACTTTTGGGCAAACGGATTCGAACTTAGTTATCGGTAGTAATCAATAGTTTTAATGGGCCGAGATGTTAGGCCCATAAAAGCCCAATTGTTACGTTAATGAGCCGAATAAATCAGAAGTGATAGTTCACTTCTTTCGTTGAGGGGTTTTCGCCGGAGATGGCACTGTCTCAGTGGACTTCGTTCCCGACTTTCCAATTAGTCGGCACATCTCAAAATCGGAAAACACTTAGTTTACCGACGAGGTTACATCATACGCCGCGAATCAAACCCTATTCTCCTCTCTGGACAACCAGCTGCCTCGCCGGAGCTATTTCGGACGATGGGAAAAGAGAAGCATCTCCTCTATCTACTTGTATATCTTCGATTTTCGTGAAGGGTATTTTTTGATTTGATTCCTCCTGTTATTGAATCTCTCTCTCTCTCTCTCTCAACAACAACAAATTGAGTCAGTTTCCGGATCAAATAATAATCTTCCAGGGCTTTCGGATTCAGTGAGTGAAGGGCGATTAAAGAAAGTCTTCTCGGAGTTTGGACAAGTTACCAACGGTGAGTCACATTGTTAATTACTACAACTTTCAGGTTTTGCATTCAATTGATAATGTTAATATTGGACTCATTGAATTAACAAAGGACATAAGCATCAAATCCTTCTAATGTTAAACGATACTTGGCTATAAGTATCTAGGTGTCAGTTCTTAGCATATAGTTTGATAGAGGTCCCAGATGGAAGCCAAAAATCAAATGTTGATAGAACAATGATTAGAACCAAAACACAAGTAACAATTTCTTTTGGACAATTTTTTGGCTTTTCATTGATATAAGTAAGAAAGAAAATGTAGGAGTTGCAATATGGAAGTAAATACAGCATAACTTATTTAAACTAATACTGCATAAATGAATATATATTAATCTATAAAATAGTATAAATTTATATTTCCAAATTAATTTTTTAATTCATTTAGTATATTAATAATCTATATAAATTAATAAAAAATATTATTTTAGTGTAATCTCACCGCTATTAATTTATACCAGGAAAATACGTTATCTTGTTGACTAATTTGATACAATTGAAACGGAAAGAAAACCAAATTATGAAATCAAACCAACAATGAAATCAATTGTGGAACTTCCAGTTTGGTCCTTTTAAGAAATAAAGTTTTTGATCGGAAGATGAATCAAACCCTTTAACCTGTTTTGACATGAAATGGATATATCCATATATTTGTTGTGAAATGAAAAAATATGGCAAAACATGCTGATACGTTCTTGTCGTCTACTAAACGGTAACAATGATCGAGAGACAAATCATAGTTATACAATATCTTGTTGTGGTTTCTATGAGTTAATATTTGAAACCTATTTGCAGATGTAGCATTAATTTAGCTTAGCTAAGCATTAAGTCAGATTAGCTAAGGAAACAAGCATGATGTTAATTTCTTACATACATTTTGGCAGTAAAAATCATCATAAACGAAAGGACTCGGCAGTCTCTAGGATATGGATATGTCTGGTTCAACAGCAAAGAGGATGCGCAGTTGGCTGTAGAAGCCATGAACGGGAAGGTATAAAACTAGTTTCTCTCAAATTCACTAACCATGTTTTGTGTGTGGGTCTTCAAGATGTTGTTTGACAAAAGCTTATAGCTTGAACCACATCAAAACCTGCCCGCGAGATTTTTGATTGTTGAACAAATTGTTATTAATACAAGTCGGTGGTTTAGTTCTTTGATGGCAGGTTTATTCTTGTTAAATTTGGTCAGCCTGGATTGTCCGGTCGCCGGAGATCGCGTTCCGATTATCTTTTTTGTAAATAAATGATTGTCCCTAGTCACTCCCTACATCTATGTTTTATGAGCCAATGTAATAGTATAAGGTCGGAGACCAAGAGTACAATTTTATGAGCCAATGTAATAGTATGGAAGGGTTCAAAATTCTCAATATGATTTGTTGAATTTTTTTTAAATACAAAATTCTAATAAATAATAATGATTTAACAATTCAGTAGTATGTCGAAAAATAAAGAAATTTATGGGTTGAGCAGTGTCGGCAACTTCATATTTATTTAATTAGTAGCAATTACTTCTCCCGTGACTTTATTTTTTTGAGTATACATATATTACAAAGAATTCTTCAAAATTAAATTTATTGCCAAACCTATAGATACACAAAGACTTGTATGTAAAAGAGTAATTGGCTCTCCGAAACCCACCGGCTTGTGAACAACCGTCAGCCACCGTCCTCCTCCCCCTTAACATACTTCAGTTCCTTCTCGTCTCCTCCACAGTCGCCAAAAAGACGACTCCACCCCCATGCCCCCTTCCTCTTCCGCCACTAATCACAGCTCCTCTTCTTCCCTTCATCTCTGCAAACATTCACCTTCGGCGACTCTTGACCTCCTAATCCTTATCATCGTCCTCTTCTCCGGCGCTTTCCTCATTTCCTCCTACTTCTCCTACCTAATTCACTCCTTTTCTCTCCTCTCCTCTCTTTTCCCCTCAATCTCCCATTATGATGAAGACTTCTCCGGAGTTATCCCTCCAGCATCCTTCTTCTCCGCCTTCGCTGTTTTCTTTGGGACGTCGATTGCGTTATTAAACTTGTGTTGTGGCTCAAGGTCGAGGAAATGCCGTAACCCTAAGTGTAAAGGTTTGAAGAGGGCTATGGAGTTTGATTTGCAGTTACTCACGGAGGAATCCGCTAAATCGGAGATTGATCGGTTGCCGTGGAAAGGAGGCAGCGAGAGAAATCCTGATTACGAGTGTTTGAGAACTGAGTTGAGGAAAATGGCTCCGCCTAATGGTCGGGCTGTTTTGCTTTTCCGATCACGGTGTGGTTGCCCTATTGCTAAGCTCCAAGGTTGGGGACCTAAGAGAGGTCGTCGTCGTAAATAGTAAGTCAAAGTTCTCATCATTTTGCATTGCCTTTGATATTTCTTGTCATTCTAAATTTGTAATTTGCATTGGTTTTGAATTTTGACCACATTGATCAGTTTGAACTTGGTGACTAGTGAATCTGTAAGTAGGCCTATCTGTAAGGTTCTTGCAACGTTTTGGTGCCATTGGTTAGATAGTAGTGAACTAGTGAACATGTCTGTTTATGTCAACTCCCTGTGCAATTAGCATACACACTTCTTACTATAATTGGTAATTTACTGATGAATGTGTTATATGTCTGTTTACTACTTTGTATGTAAAGAACTTATTGTCACTTCTCTTTCTTTTTCGTTCTCGTGGGTTGGCTTAGTCCAGTTGTGATGGTGAACGGAATTGTAGGATGTATGAGTAGTTTTGTGGTTATGTTATGATCTTCAACTTCTTGTTTTTAGTGTTTAAGGAGATTGAATTTTCCTTTATGAGAATTTAAAAGGGGAACAATTGAACATGACACAACATAATTTTAGTGTTTGATGTGATGTTTTGCTCTTGGCCTCTTATCAGTTATCACCATATCACTTTAATGGTGGAAATGAGTTAACGCACATGTAGCCATTATTATGGAACACTTGTGTCATATTATAAGTCATAACTATAACTGGAGGCTTTAGTGTATTAGATGTGCTTTGATATTTCCTCCGTTTCACTTATGAAGTAGTGTTTAAGGTTTCATTATCTTTAGTCTTGTGTTCCAACTCAACTGGATGATAAAGTTTCAAACTTTAGACACAGTAAGATTGCTCATAATTTTCCATTGACATGTCTTTTTGTCTGTTGGATAGCTCATGTCCCGGTTTATTGCCATAAACGAAGATCACACCGTCTTTGTTTTAACTTGTAACAGTTACCTTTTTTTTTCAATATCTGCTCTTGTTTTGTTTATTGATTCTGGAATTCATCATAAGTGTTAATGACTATTGATTATTAAAGCTTCAAAATTCCATTTTGATTCGCTGTCAAAGAGTATATGATTTTCAATCTTTTTGTTGTGTCTTACTTTATTTGCATGTATTTGTTTTCTTTGATCTGTCTTGATGTGAATAGAAATTTAGTCATTGGATTAAACTGTTTTCTTTACACGCTGATTTAGCTAATGTGCTCTATTCTCTGCAGATCGCCGGCAAAATTAGCTGTAAAGGGCTGTGTAGACAATCGCTGATCTGGAAACTCTTCACTTCAAAACATACTTACAGATTATCACACTAAAATGTTGCAGCTGCAAATATAAAATTGCAGGTTGCTCTCGAATTACACTCACTGAAACTAAAAATGTCTTATAAACACAAGGTGAATGGTCAAGTCAAATTTCATTTTTGTTATATTTATTTCACAAAATTAATGTCTTGTTTCTTCTTCTGAACAAGCCTCAAAATCTGTATATGTGTATTCTCTAAGGTTTAGAGGACGAGGAAGAAATATAAAACCTCGAGATTTTGTACTCTCTCCGGCAACGAGTCACTTGTGGCCGACAAATCGATGGCTGTGTCTTGAAATCCGGTTTTGATTCTAATTGATTTATCTGCAATAGCGTCCTTAACATGTACGCTATATGCTGTCGCTTGGCTGATGCGGATTCTGCTTCGTTCAACATTATGGTTAATGGGTATTGAGTTGGGGAAACGCTTAGGATGTTCAACGTTATGCCTGAAAAAAGCTGTGTCTCGTTTAGTACGTTGATAAAATTGTACGCTCAAAACTATGGCTGGAGTGAAGCAATGGAGCTTTTCAGAGAGATGAGAAATTTAGGTATTATGTTAAATGAAGTGACACTAGCCACTGTTATTTCGGCTTGTTCACATTTGGGTGGAATTTGGAATTGCAGGCTGTTGCAAAGTTTGGCAATTAAACTGAAGCTTGATGATTGAGTCTTTGTTTCCACGAATTTGCTGTATATGTACTGTATCTACTCATGTTTGAAGGACGCTCGGCAGCTGTCCAATGGAATGCCTGAGAGAAATGTAGTTACTTGAACGTGATATTAAATGGGTACTCAAAAGCCGGAATTATCAAACAGGTTGGAATTGTTCGATCAGATTACTGAGAAGGATATTGTGTCGTGGGGCACCAGAACTGATGGGTGTCTCCAAAAGAATCAGCTTGGTGATGCTCTAGTTTTCTACACTGAGATGCTGCACCGTGGAATGAGGCCTAGTGAGGCTTCAGCTCGATCAGCAAGCAGTTCCACGGGTTTGCAACTTCATAATACCATCGTGAAAACAAGTTTCGATTGTTATTTACTTAATACAAGCGATGATCATACATTTCTATGGTGTCCCTGATAACATGAGACTCGCTCTTCAGCAGTTTGAAGAGAGCGTCAAGGACCGCATAGCGTCAAGAAACGCGTTAATTACAGGATGTGTAAAGACTGGAATGGTTGAGCATGCAGTCATGAAAAATATTGGATCAGGCTCGTGAAAAATATATCTTTTCATGGAACGCTATGGTGTCAGGTTACGTGCAGTCATTCGCCTCAATTAGCTGTACACCTCTTCCGCGAAATGATTGGTATTAGCCTAGTAAGACCAGATACAATAACAATGGTGAGTGTTTTCTCAGCAATCTCATCCCTAGGAACGTTTGGAAGTAGGGAAAAGAGCACACAAGTATCTAAACCGTAACTAAATTCCTCCAAACGACAATCTGACTGCTGCTACAATCGACATGTACGCCAAATGCGGAAACATCGAAACCGCCTTAAACGTATTCCACCAAACAAAGAACATTTCTTCAAAAATCTCTCCTTGGAACTAGCTCTTGATCTCTACTCCAACGCCTGTTGCCACTGGGGGCTTGTGGAGTTGGGTAAAACGTATTTCGAAAGTATGAAGAGTAGTTACAGGATTGAGCCAGAAATTAAGCATTACGGATGTATGGTTGATCTGTTGAGGAAAGCAGGAAGAATAGAGGAATCAAAATAAATAATCAAGAAGATGTCGGTGAAGGCCGATGTGATCATCTGGGGAATGTTGTTATCAGCTTCACGGATTCATGAAAACGTTGAGGTTGCTGAGCTGGCGGCAACTGAACCATCTAATGGACGATGCAAAGTTCTGCTTTCAAACGTTTATGCAGACGCAGGAAGATAGGGAGATGTGGCTTTTGTCAGAGAAGAGATGCGAACAAGAGACGTTAAGTGTGTTGTTTGATTGTTTTGATTTCTTAGTGGGCTTATCTTTATGGGCTTTCCTCTGGCCCAGTAGTGAGAAGAGTAGCGCGTGGATCACACTGGAAGGGGAATCAGATAACGCTTCAATTCGTGTTTCTGTGGACCCACCCAAAGCTGAGCTGGCTTTTTGCTGCCCGAAAAGCGCTTATTATTCTCACAACACTCCCTCAAATTTTAGTTAGATTTCTTTAATATATTGATAATTTAAAAATCAAATAATTAAATTGTAATATTGTCCCCATTATATATATATATATATTTTTTTGTTATATATGTTTACTGTTTATTGTTGTCAACTTCTTGTAACAAATTCAATTTTTATAAGTTCTTAGCTACAAGAAATTGAGTCATTCGGTGGAGCTTTGACCCTTGCAAACTTGTGGCACATTGCTGCGTGTAATAATACAATACGCCTTTTAACAGACGACCCAGAGATTAACTTTATTTAATGCATAAAAGGAATAATCATTAAGAAGTTAATAAAATAGAAAAGACAATAATTAGTCCAAAAATGTTATTGGTATTCTATGAAACCTCATAATAAAAGTCATGTGATGCACATGGACTCGAGCATTTGCACGGTTCTTTGTGGCCCTTCGTTCTTTCGTTGCTTTGTTTTGAGGGTTTTAATTTTCATAACCATAATATCTTGCTGTCTCAATATGATTTTTTTTTGTATGTAATGAAATTTCATTTCTTAGTTTTATTTAGTTTGTCGAGATTTTTTTTTTCGAAACTAAGAATCTTAAATTAATGCGTTCTGTTATTTGTTAATTTTACTTTGTTTTAAAATGTGTACTTTATAATTATACTTTTTCTAAGCAAAGAAAATTTATTTGATATGAATTTCAGTAATAAAGTTCAAAATTAAGGAGTAATAAAGACAGAAGAGAAAGATGAAATATATTACATACTTGAAATTGAAACTAGTGTGGCTGTTGTGTATACAAATTTTATAAGTTTGTCGTACACAATTCACACCTCTTGTCTATAAATAGCTAAATCTGTGAGATATAAATAAATAATATCCATTCAAATAAATTAGTACATATTGGCAAGAAAGAAAACTACAAATTTAAATGAACTGTAATTATTTTAACAATTATATAAGTGATCATTAATTCATAATACAGAGTATAACTATTAGTTAGAAAATACTAATAAAAAACTAATTTAAGCCAAAAATATCTAAATTATTATATTCGTGGGTTCGGAGACATTATCCAAAGCTAGTTTTTCAAGCAAAGTCGCGAGAATCCATAAACTTTAGGGTATATTCGACTTTTCAGGTTACGATAATCAGACTCCACTTATCTACTTTTTTCAATGATCACAAAAAGAAAAGAAATAAGAAAAGAAAAACCATATTTATACTTTGTTTTGTTCTTCATCATATTGAGAATTTAGATCTCTCTGCATTTCTTCTTCAAAGGTTGAAACTTGCCCCTTCTTTTGCCTCTCTCGCTCTCTTGCTCGCTTTGTGAGATTCAGATCCTGAAAGAAACTTGTAACTTTTTAAGCTCAGAGATTCATATTTTTGGTTTTGAAGCATTAAGGCTTCTCTCTCAGCTTTGAACAGGTGTCTCATTTTCTTCATCTCAGAGGAATACTGATTCCTATTCTCAATGCTTTATTTCTATGTCTTCCTTCTTCTGATCCCTTGATTTCAGTTCAAAAGCAACGAAATCTCGATTAGGTATTCCTTATTTCACTCCAGAAAATTTACCATCTTATGGGAACTGTTTTGCGATTTGATCCAGTCTCTGTTCTATTCGATTACTGGATTCAAGGATTTGGGAAATGAGCTCTGGGTTTTGACATTGCCGTTGTTGGTTTTTCCTTTGGAGTTGGATATAAAGATTTTTCAACTCTTCGTTGCATTCGATCTTGATTCCAAGTTCACTAGTTCAGGTTTGGAAAAGATTAATTAAGTTTTTCGTAAGCTTTTTTTAATGTTCTGTTGCTGAAGATGCAGCCTGATCAACGCAAAAAGGTACGAATTTTATTTCTCCTATCCTCGAATTATATCTAAAAATATCCAGATTTGTTTATAAATTGAGATTTGAGATCCAATTATGTCACTTAGGATCTGTAACATAATCCGTGAAACACTATCACTACCTTTTAGTTCAAGTTGTTAAACTCAGTGAGATCCGATTATGTCTCTTCTTTTTCCTCTTTAAGCTTTTCTATTGACATTTAGAGTTTTCTGTAATTTCAGTCATCAGTCGAGGTAGATTTCTTTACGGAATATGGTGAAGGAAGCAGATATAGAATAGAGGAAGTAATTGGTAAAGGAAGCTATGGAGTCGTCTGCTCTGCTTACGATACACACACCGGAGAGAAAGTTGCGATCAAGAAGATCAATGATATTTTCGAGCATGTTTCGGATGCTACTCGCATTCTCCGTGAGATCAAACTTCTCAGGCTCTTACGCCATCCTGACATTGTTGAGATCAAACACATCTTGTTGCCTCCTTCAAGAAGAGAGTTCAGAGATATTTACGTGGTTTTTGAGCTCATGGAATCTGATCTGCATCAGGTTATTAAAGCAAATGATGATTTGACTCCTGAGCATTACCAGTTTTTTCTCTATCAGCTTCTCCGTGGTCTCAAGTATATACACACAGGTTAAGCTAGCAACATTTCACAGGTTAGCATAAGTTTTGGATCATCTTTTGAACATACTTTTTTTCTTAATTTGGTTTGGTCTCTTTTTCCTTTCAGCCAATGTCTTTCATCGGGATCTTAAACCCAAAAACATATTGGCAAATGCTGATTGCAAACTCAAGATCTGTGACTTTGGACTAGCGAGAGTCGCGTTCAATGATACACCAACTGCGATATTCTGGACTGTGAGTAGTAACTAAATGCCAATACCCTTTACAAGACTACTCTATTTGGCATGAAACCAGTTCTATTTGTATTGCTTTGTGATCGCAGGACTATGTAGCTACTCGATGGTACCGGGCTCCAGAACTGTGTGGATCATTTTTCTCAAAGGTGACCATGATTTTGCATACATTATTTCAGCAAATGTCTCAAATCTTTATAGAGATTAGTAGTCATTAGGTCTTTCTCCTGCTGATAGTATTTTCTTGTTTAATCTTTGCTTATGTTCAGTATACACCGGCTATAGATATATGGAGCATTGGGTGCATTTTTGCAGAGCTGCTAACAGGGAAACCACTTTTCCCCGGGAAAAATGTGGTCCATCAATTGGATCTGATGACTGATATGTTGGGAACTCCATCTGCCGAAGCCATTGGAAGGGTCAGTGTTCCTTTCCACAATGCTTCACACAGCTGCACTTTTTCTTGTCTTGGCTGAATTGCTTGCATAAATGTGACAGGTGAGGAACGAGAAAGCTCGAAGATACTTAAGCAGCATGAGGAAGAAAAAGCCTATTCCTTTTACACATAAGTTCCCGCATGCTGATCCTCTTGCTCTCCGTCTTCTAGAAAGGATGTTGGCTTTTGAACCCAAGGACCGACCTACAGCTGAAGAGGTGCTTTACACGTTTTGTTCATCACACTCCTTATGATTTAAGTTTAATTGAATTCCATTGAAATGAATGGATCTGTGTGTTACCTCAGGCGCTTGCGGATGTGTACTTCAAGGGTTTAGCCAAGGTTGAAAGAGAGCCCTCTGCTCAACCTGTCTCAAAGTTAGAATTCGAGTTCGAGAGGCGGAGGATCACAAAAGAAGATGTGCGAGAGCTCATATACAGAGAATCTCTGGAGTACCACCCAAAGATGCTGAAAGAATACTTAGATGGATCAGAGCCAACTAACTTCATGTATCCTAGGTACTGTCCTGGGCTGACCTGCTTCATAACTATACTCTAATGTGCTTGACTGCTCGTCCATGATCTTTTGGATTATGTATTATTCTTTCTCCAGTGCGGTGGAACATTTCAAGAAACAGTTTGCTTACCTCGAGGAACACTACAAGAATGGTACTTCTCACAATCCCCCTGAGCGGCAGCAGCACGCATCATTACCAAGGTATGGTTTACTGAAGTACATTTGATGATTTGAGATACGTTCGTTACAGCACAATGAAGGCTTGTTTTAAAAATTATTTTGCAGGGCTTGCGTTTTGTACTCTGATAACAATCCTATAGTGCCACAACAGAGCTCAGCTGAAGTCACTAATGGACTCTCCAAGTGTAGCATCAGAGATACTGAGAGACCACGAGGCGCAGACAGGAACGGGCAGATGCCAATGTCAAGAATTCCTATTAACGTCCCTCAAACAATTCAAGGTCTCACTCTCTCTCTATATATAACGTTATGATGCAGCAAAATCTCTGTACTGTGATTTTTTTTTCCGGTTGTAATCAAGCAGGTGCTACGGTAGCTAGGACTGGAAAAGTAGTTGGACCAGTGTTACGCTACAACAACTGCGGCGCAGCAACAGGTGTTGAAGCTCTTGAACAACAGCAGCGTAGGATGGTCAGAAATCCAGCTGGCGCGTCTCAATTCCCGAAAAGGACACAACCTTGCAAAAGCAACAGAGGAGATGAAGACTGCACTGCTGTGGCCGCCGAAGTTCCAAGCAGATTAAACCCAAACACTCAATATATACCACAGAAAGTGACTGCAGCGCAAGACACTGCAATGAGTCGTTGGTATTAAACTTGGTTCTAGTTTGAAGCTTTACAATTTCATGTCTCAGAGAGAGCTAAAAGAGAAGCTCTCTGTATCATCCATGCTTTTTCAAGAGCCGACATCTGAAGAATATTACATGGCAAGAGCGAGATGACTGAAGGATGAGAAGAAGAAGAATTTCTTACACATGTAATTTGTCTCCAAAGCTTTGCTTTGGTTTTTTCAAAACGACCTTTGTAATACTGATATCGTCCACAATTCTTGTATGCCGTGAACGAACGCTATATTAAATATCTCTTACCTAGTACTCTGATAAACACTGAGATAAGTCCCCAAATTTCTTTGGATCTTTGATTTATGAATAAAACAATGAAGTTTCATGGTACATGCTGGATCAGATTAGATCAGCCATTATCCTTACAGTTATTATACAATGCACAAATCTTATCTTTCTCTCCAGTTCAGTGTAATCGCTGCTTCACCCGCCTTCCATTAGCGTGACAACCATCAGCAAATATTTCTTTCTGATGCCCGGATGCTACAACAGATAGTTCACTAAGCCTTGCCACATACTCCAATAGCTCAGTTAGTAAAGATAGGCAACTCTTCTTCAGATAATCAAATCCATCTGTCTGCATCACAGCTGATCAAAACAAAAGACATAAGTCTCATTCTGTTAACAGACAGCTTACACAGATCGATTTTACAGCAAAAAGAATGATCTTTTGTTTACCTTTCAGATTCTTTGGCAATGCCACAAATTTTAAGCAGACTGCTTTTAGCTGGAAACAATGATGCTGGTCTGCAAGGGCCAACGTAGTTGCAACTGTGTTTATGGTTATTCCTTCACAGAGTTTAATCTCACAGATCGCTTTTAGCCGCTCCAGAGCATAACGGTCTGCCGCTGCAAGAAGATGCTGAGCCACAAGAGTAGAAGCCAATGTAGAGTCCACGCCCATTAAATCTTGCATATCGGGCAACTCGTCTGTGTAGATAAAATGGAGCAACACCTGCACAAATAGCAATACAAGGGGTTGCCTAAGGTTACACATCCAGATCAAAACTACAGGGATTGAGGATGACTTCGGCCAACTGATTAAGAACTATCATGAAAAACCGAAGACAGACTCAAGGTTTACATCACAGAACTTATAGTTTCTGCAGTCAAACACACCCACAAAACTTTAAATTCTGAAGCTACCAGCCAATCTCTCTAATACGCTAAAGATCATTGTTCGTCTACTTGACTCACATACGTCTAAGAGGAACAGAAATAACACAACGTAATCACATATATATATGCCCATCTATTAGAGACATAGAAAACATGAACAGAACAGACATTCATGCAACCAACCAGGAAGAGAAGCAGAAAGAAAGAACCTTATCCTGGGCGTGTAAACTCAGAGAACAGGAGTGGCGCCCCAGGAGAACATCCCGGATAGTATATCCGTGAACAGAAAGTCCTGTATGACACCACCATCACTCACCCGAGAAGGAAAAGAAAAAAAGAAAAAGGGCAAGGAACCAAGAAATCTATCTTTTCCTATAAGACCATGAACTACCCGTCAACTATAGATAATCTAGTTACACATTCCCAAATCTAAGGGATGCAATCCCAAAAAGAGAAACAGAGAGAGGACCTTGAAAATGGGAGATTCCATGTCTTGTATTGTTATGCACTGGGTATTTCGATCTCCTAACGGGCCAAAAAGCTGTGCCCTAAAAACTGGGGAACGCGTTGCAAGAACCAATTTGTGTGCGTTGAATGTTTCTCCATCAACTTTGAAAACAACATCAGAGCCTTTCCCAGTTTCTATAAGATTTCCCAACTGCTGTCCCAAGTCAGAAACTGGAACGGGGATATTGTAACTCCTCGGTACCTCCGTGCGCGACTTTACCACACCCACACGGCAACGAACCAAGAGGCTATCTTCCTTCAAATACTCCGATGATTCTAGACTGGACCTCCTAAAAAACCGCTTGTATCCCCTAAACCAAGCAACAATTCAACATGTTATTGACATCGCAGCACCCGAAATGTATCATAATCTGACCAATCTATTAACAAGTTCATATCGAAATATCCTAGATTCATAAAAAGATAACCGGAATTTCAACAACTGAAAGCTCGAAACTTTACAGGCATATAGAGAAAGAGTACAAGTTACTCACCACATGCTTCCTCGATACTTAAGAGTATAGGGCCCGCTCTCGAGTGCTCTGCCAAAATGGCTATGAACCTTGTGTTTTCCATTACCACTCTGATCCACGAGCGTGAGCTCGAACAAAGCCCTAACATCGGCTCCTTCGCTAGCGAGGGCTATGAACAAAGAAACGTATGACGAGTTATCCTCTGGACTCTTTCCATCTGGGTAGAAGTAGATTGCCCACGAGTAATCACCTACCGTGAACGTATCCGAGGCCACGTATTTGCCGATTCCAACACCTTTGACGAGAGAGTAGCCGCTGATCTTAAATTCATGGTAGCCATTGACAGTTTCAATGAAAGAAGTCGACGCCGTGGGAGCAAGGCTAAGCGATTTCGAAGATCCACAAACTTCCGCGCAAACCCTAGCTGTGTCCATCAGCAAGACGGAATCACAAATACAAAAAGATCTTCGATCTACTCCCTCCGGAAAGATCTTCGAATGAAAAAGGTCTTGAAATCCCAGATTTAGGAGCAAAATCAGAGTCAATGATTCCAAGGAGACGAAATATATGAAGGGGTTTAGAAAGAAATAAGGAATCCGGAATCCGTCGGTTCCGGAAGAATACAAAAGGAGGACTGATAATCGACGGAAGTCTCCGGCAGAGAAGGAGCGTAAGAAGGATCGGTGACGTCGGTGGAGACGAAAAGGAAAGAGAAAGAATGAAAGACTGAAAGAACGAAAGTGATATAGGTTTATAATCTCAGTTACGACGAAGGTAGCCAATTACAAAACGTCTACATATTTAATTAATAATCATTAACATTTTTATTTTACGTGCAAAATCTTTAATTTGCACGAAATTGAACAGAAACTCTACGCTTCATAATTTGAAAAAACTATCTTTCTCTAGAATTCTCTCGAGCGATCCACCGCTTCCACTGTCTTTGCGTTGCTCGATCCTCGACTTTGGCGTGGGTTCTGTGCCAAGATTTGAGCCTTTCGTGTTCCTGGTTTGAGTCTTTGGAGGCGTTCTGGTGACCATCCGTGTTATGTTTTGGTTATGCTATTTAGAGCATCTCCAATGCTAAAAACCTCTAATAAGATTTTTAACTTATTTATAATGTAAATAATGACTTAAAAATCTCATAGGTTCTTAATTTTTGTGAAGTTCCAATGGTACAATCTCACACAAAGTTCTTAAAAATTTTACAAAAAATTTCTAGATTTTACAACTTCCATAGCCGCAAAAATATGCAAGTTTAAGAAGGTTTTGAGATGCTCACAAAGAGTTTATTGTCAGTGCGGCTTTGTACACGAATAGAAGGTCTCACTAAGGAAGAAGCACCAATTTTGTCAGAAGGTGAGTACATGGTTCGGATTCCTCCTCCTGCACCAGTTCCTGCAACGTGGCAGAACCACTTTCTCCACAATGTAATCAAGAGGAGGTTTTACATCAGGTGTAGATTCTTCGTTAAGCAATGCAAGGTAGCTATGTGGAAGCTTAGACGGTTGAAGCCATTGAAACAGAGACAAACTTTTCTCATCACTTTGCATATCAGGCTCTACTGCATTTCCAACAAAAACCATCAAACTATCGATAATCAGTGGTAACTATCTAGCTGGAACAAGTAAATCTCCAGCTGGAAATGTAACAAAGACGTTATGAATATAACTCAAAGTCCAAAATAATTACCTTTAACGTCCTGCAGGTCTCCAAGTATCTTTTTGTTCCAAGGTGGAGTGAAATTTGAGGAAGACAATGGACAAAGCTATGAAATAACTACAGTTGCAGCTTCATCAACATCATGTTGGTGCTCCATTGCAACACCTCTTAAAACCTTTGCATCAATCTGTATGCATTGTAAGACAATATGTCATTAATTATTAGATGAGGTTTCAAAAACACCACAACAAATTTGGTAAGCATGGTAACCAGGTTGTAGTGAAGGTAGTTACGAAGTAGGAGATTCAAAAGTGTTTCCTGCATTCAACATGATATTTTTTAAAAAAGAAGCAAGTAAAAGTTCCACAGTCATGAGTGCAAACTGTATGAGCAAAACGCAGACATACCTGACCCAACTCATCATGGCGTAGAGTTGCAGAATGATGCAAGGCCAGAAGAGAACTGCAAGCATAAACAATCAACCAGATTAATGTGTTGAGCTACGGATAAATACGATGTGTAGGAAAAACTACAAAACTAAAAGACACCAATTTTGAGCTACAAACCCTCGAATTTCAGCCACATCACCGGTAAGCTCATAACTCAAGGAATAATAAAAGTATAGACGTGATGCTATCACATCAATGGTCCTTCTGTTTACGTTTTTGAGGCGGGCAATGCTTGCTGAAGAACAAGCTTTGGCCTAAGAGATGATTGAAAGAGAATCATGAATTAAGACTACAACAGAAAGTAAGTGATAAAAATCACAAATAAGCAGCCGCAGAAGTAACCTCGCTGTACTTTTTCTGATCTATCAGGAAAAGAAGAACAATGAAGTAGTAGCAAATCTCGAGCTCTGCAGGTAGGTAATTAGAAGGAGCTTGTGTAGCCGATGAAGCTGTATCAACTTCCATTTCATGTTCATCACCCTAAATCATTGTAAATTCCCATATTTAGTGCCTAAGCCAGTTCTATTTCAGGGATTTTGTCGTTTACAACAACAAAACAAAACAACAAGACGAAGAAGTAATACATATATCCATCAAGAGTGAAGAGACTTACATATTGATAGTTCCTTAGGACCGAGATTCGACATGAGTATTAATATAGAAATTACAGTGAGATATGAATCAGGTATTGAAACGAAGCTTACAAAATTGCCATTCATAAAACAACAATCTTAATAACTCACCCCCGGATCTCCTAGATGGAATCCCCGAGAAACAATGAGTTATTCTTAAGTTCAGGAAATGAAAAAGCAAGAAGAAAACACAATGA
Organism: Lepidium sativum; assembly: GCA_023374145.1. Taxonomy (NCBI): domain Eukaryota; kingdom Viridiplantae; phylum Streptophyta; class Magnoliopsida; order Brassicales; family Brassicaceae; genus Lepidium; species Lepidium sativum. The sequence goes on along the minus strand of JAKUCM010001456.1, from coordinate 15,099 downwards.
AAACGACGATAAAAGTTTCACTCTCTCTCCCTTCTGTTTTAAAACCGAAAGTGAACATTATTAGAAATTGCAAAAGAGTCCCTCTACTTCTCTGTCTTTAGTCTGTGGGCTGAAGTTTCTGTATGTTGCCTTAATCCTCATTTGCTATATCAAATCCCCCCTGTTTAAGAGAACCTTGACCTCAAGGTTTAATGTTTGGAAATTTCCTTGTCAATAAGAAAAGTATCTCCCATGTAGCTTCTTCCTCCGGTAAGTGACTCCATTTAACTAGTACCATAGTAGTGGCGCGCCTTGGCGTTTGACTATTTTGCGTTCTAAGATCCTCTCTGGTTCCTTCACTAACACGTCATGAACCAATGTAGGTAGTTGTGTGGAGGTAGAAACATTACCGATGAGAACCTTGAGTTGTGAAACATGGAAGACCGGGTGAATAAGGGAAGAAGATGGTAAGTCTAATTGTAAGCGACTTGGCCACATTTGTCCAGAATTTTGTAGGGACCATAGTATTTAGGCGCCAACTTTTGATTACCACGAACCACCACTGATTGTTGTCGGTATGGTTGTAACTTGACATACACAAAATCACCCACTTTGAAGGTTCGTTCTGTCCTATGTTGATCCGCAAATACTTTCATGCGATGCTGAGCTTGAAGAAGATGAAATTTCAGGATAAGCAGCATACTCTCGCGTTCCTGAAGGTTTCGTGCTACGACTGCCACTTTAGACTCTCCTGGTAAATAAGGTAAGTGAATGGGAGGTGCCTGACCATACACGACTTCGAACGAAGACACATTGATCGATGTATTGTGTGTAGCTTAAACACATTATCTAAGAAGGATTGAGCTACTGTAATTACAGTATAAGGGTGCATAAGTGCCATGAAATGTGCAGCCTTAGAGAATCTATCAACTACTACAAAATGACAGTTTTGCCAAATGAAGGAGGGAGTCCGTCTATGAAGTCCATAGACAAATCAGTTCATACCGCATCTGGAATAGGAAGAGGTTGGAGGAGTCCTGGATAAGCCTGAGAATCATATTTGCAACGTTGGTAGACCTGACAACTTTGCAGGTAAGCTTGGATGTCTTTAGCCATTCCCTTCCAATGAAACAGAGCTTTAACCCTTTGATGAGTAGTTACTCTTCCAGAATGTCCACTAGTACCAGCACAATGCAACCACTCTAAAATTTTCTCACAGAGTGGAATGTTCTGAGGTACGACAATCTTACTCTTCCTTCTTAATATATCATGCGTCCAAGTGTAGTGCTTCTTGGAGTTCCCATTATGTTTAAGAGATTCGATGATGGTCTTAATATTCATGTCCTCGTTATAGCAAGATTGAATCTCTATCATAAGGTTACACTCTAATACCGACATTGCCATATGCAAAACTGCAGAGCCTTCTATCCGAGACAAAGCATCAATAGCTATGTTGTTTTTCCCTTGTTTATACTGGATTTCATAGTCGAATTCCAACATTTTGGGCAACCATTGCTGCTGTATAGGAGTGTTTAGTCATTGTTCCAGCATGTATTTAAGACTGTTTTGGTCAGTTTTGATGATAAAATGCTGAGGCAGCAAGTAGTGTTGCCACTTCTGTACTGCAAATACAACCACCAATAGTTCTTTTTCATATATAGATAGTGTTAATTGTTTACCCTTGAGGTGTCTACTGATATATGACAACGGATGACCATTCTGCATTAACACTGCTCCTATCCCTTGTCCGCAAGCATCGGTTTTAACAACAAATTGTTGATCAAAACGTGGTAATGCTAAAACTGCAGCTTCGCACAACGTTTTCTTCAAGACATCAAAGGCTGTTTGTGCTTCTTCGTTCCAAACAAATGCATCTTTTTTTGTCAAGGCTGTTAATGGTCTTGCTAGCACCCCAAACTCTCGGACAAACCTCCTGTAGTAACCAGCTAAGCCCAAAAAACCCCTAAGTTGTTTCAAGCTTGTGGGAATAGGCCAGTCTTTGACTGCCTGAACCTTACTCGGGTCAGTTGATACTCCTTCATCAGAGATATAATGTCCCAAATTTTCTACCTTACTCGTAGCAAAATCACATTTGCTCCTCTTAGCATATAAACTATGTTGTTTCATGAAACAGAAAACTTGCCGAAGGTGGTCCCATTGCCTTTCCGGTGAGGAGCTGTAAATGAGAATATCATCGAAGAAAATCAATACAAATTTCCTTAGAAAAGCTTTGAAAACCCAGTTCATTAATCCTTGAAACGTAGCCGGTGTGTTGGTTAATCCAAACGACATTACCAAGTACTCGTAGTTTCCCCGTGTGTGTTTTAAAAATGGTCTTGTGAATGTCAGCAGCTGCCACTCAAACTTGGTGATAACGGCTCTAAGATCAATCTTAGAGTAGATGGTGGAACCCCCTAATTCATCCATCAAGTCTTCTATTAAAGGAATGGGAAACATATCCTTAACCGTCATACCATTTAGCTTTCGGTAATCAACGCAAAGCCTCCAAGTTTTATCCTTTTTCTTAACTAAAACTACCGGTGAAGCATAAGAGCTGCTGCTGTTCTGAATTGTACCATTGGCCAATAATTCTTCTACTATCTTATCTACTTCGTTCGTTTGGTGTAAGTTGTACTTGTAAGGGCATTGGTTCACCGGATTAGAACCCTCTAACAGAGGTATAGTGTGGTCAAAGTTGGCTCTTAATGGAGGTTTTGTATGCGGTTCTTCAAAAATGTTATGGAAATCCTTTAATACAAAGTCTACTGGTCGTGTAGTATCTGTATCATCTGCTTGAATTGAGAATAAACTTCCTTGTTCAGTAGATTCTTGAAGATTAAATATATTAACCATTGAAAATTGAGCTCCTTGATCTTGATAAACACTTAATTTTCTGGCTTTAACTTCTCTGACAGATCCCTTCCTAATACCATTCAATACCACTTTCTTTTTCTCATACATAAAATTTAACTCCACATTTTTCAAATCCCAAGTAAGTGGTCCGAATTTGTGTAGCCATTGAACACCAAGTACTGCATCACAACCTCCCAAATCCACCACCATAAAATCATCACAAAAATCAGTGTTATGGAACTTCCACACAAATTGGTCTACGCTACCAATAATTCCCAATTTTCCTCCTCCTGCAACTGAAGCATGAGACATCCCTGCCATTTTGAGTTCACATCTCAGTTTTCTCGCTATTTCTGCATCCAAAAATTTATGTGTTGAACTGGTATCTAGCAGAATGTAGATCAGTTTCTTATCATGAACCCCTTTAACTCTCATGGTTTGATAACATGTTACACCTATTAGAGCATTAACAGAAATCTAGGCATTTGAGACAGGTTCTCCTTGTCCTCTTCTTCTGTCTCCTTTCCAATATCATACTCTGCATTGTCATTATCAACCTCCAAGCAATATAACTGTTTTTTCCTAGGATGAGCCGTCGTGTAATGCTCTGGTGTATATTTTTCATCACACCGATAACATAACCCTTTGTTTCTCCTTTCCTCCATCTCTGCTTCAGATAAAAATGGTACAAAAGTTGGTTTAGATTTCTCCTTACTGTACCTTTTCCCTTCTTCTGTTGGTTTCTTTTCGACTAGAGTATTTCGTTGGACTGAAGGTGACTCTCCCTTACGCACCAGACCACCACCTACATCTCTGGCCTTGTCAGGATGAGCAGATTCATACAATCTTCCCAACAAAAAGCAATGACAAATGTCTCGCAAAGAGAACATCCAGACATGCATTTGTGTATCTCATCTTAAACCCGCCAGATAATTACTCAACAATTGTTCCACAGACATATTAACTGTAATTTTCAATGCTTCAAACTTCTGATGGTAATCATCAATACCATTTGTCTCACACAATTTCTTTATTTCTCCAATTGGATCATCATCTACATAAGAAACCTTTCCTTCAATCGAATGTTATACCCAATCCAGTCAGTAAGCAGAAATCCATACCCTGATTGCATCAAAGACTGATGAAAACGTGCAACATCATCATCAAAATGGACTGAGGCTATTTTAACCTTAAGATCATCAGGTGTAGAATCAATGGAGAAAAACTGTTCTGCCTTGAAAAACCATTTGTTATAACGTAATCCATCAAATCCGGGAAACTCAATTCTACCCATTCTAGACAAGCTATTATAGGCATTATTTGTTCCCCGAAAAGCATGAGTACCTGATGGTGACCCCAATATTTGCTCTTGTAGCCTTACCGCTGGCGATTTAACTGGAGTAACACTGGGTATCAGGTGTGGTTTACTGATTCCCGGAGAATCCTTGTCTATTTCGGGATCGATTCCATTGGAAGAACCGGAGTTCGCGCTCAAATTTCCTTCCCGCAGCTCCTGAACCACATTAAAAACCTCGGCCATATTATCACTCATATGATTCAGCCTCAAATCTACCTCGGTGTTATGTTTCCTCTGTTCCTCATACAAACGTTTATGCTCTTCAAATTGTCGGCGTTGTTCTTTCAAAGCCAACTCTCGTTGATTCGAAATCATTTTCTCGAGTTTTGTTTTCAGATCATCCGCCATTGACATCGTTCCTTCTTGCATCGCGGCTTGTGAGCGTGTGTTAGGTCTCTGTTCCGCCATTGATTCCGAAGAACGTCAAGCTCTGATACCTTTAATATAGAAATTACAGTGAGATATATTGAATCTGGTATTGAAACAAAGCTTACAAAATTGCCATTCATAAAACAACAATCTCAATAACTCACCCCCAGATCTCCTAGACGGAATCCCCGAGAAACAATGAGCTATTCTTATGTTCAGGAAATGGAAAAGCAAGAAGAAAAGACAATGAAAACGACGATAAAAGTTTCACTCTCTCTCCCTTCTTTTTTAAAACCGAAAGTGAACATTATTAGAAATTGCAAAAGAGTCCCTCTACTTCTCTGTCTTTAGTCTGTGGTCTGAAGTTTCTGTATGTTGCCTTAATCCTCATTTGCTATATCAGTATATCATGTAAACCCTTAGCGGCGTTTATGGTCATGTGAAGCGCCGCCGATTTGTTGAGCACCTCGACATTAGGATTCAGCACACGCACACACATTTTTGAAGAGGAGAGATTAAAGTATGGAAAGGTGATGGTTCTGATGATGTTTCGACGCCGTTGAGATGAAGAAGAGGCGACTCAAATCGCCGCAGAGAGAAGAGAGAAGAGGAAGAAGAGAAGAAAGTCGAAGAAATCACCCCGACCCTTCTCAATTTTTTTTTGGCCACACACTTCCAACACTCATATGCTGACACGTGGAGTGATTCAGTGCTACAGAAAACTCTAAACTATGCATGTGGCAATGGAGCAGACTGTAATCCTACTCACCCAAAAGCACCTTGCTTCAACCCTGACAATGTTAGGGCTCATTGCAACTATGCAGTCAATAGCTTCTACCAAAAGAAGGGTCAATCTGCCGGCTCTTGTGATTTCAGTGGCACTGCCACTCCAACAAATTTTGAACCCAGTTAGTTCAAACCAACCTCATTTCCCTGCTCTTTGATTGTATCTACTACATTTGAGAACCCAATGCTGTAAAAGTAAACCAACAAAAGTTGGAATGATTGTTAGGATTCATGTAGTGCTTGATTGATAGTCACATAAAGTTGAAGGCTTTTGTTTTTGTTGCTATTGAATGACTTTATTTAGGATTTTGATACTAAATAGATCTGCCAAATGCTGGATAATGATTTAGTTTCATGTTTGTGGATAATAATCAACGCCTAATATTTTCCGTGTTTGTTGAACTTGTCTTTTACAGGTTATTCAGGATGTACCTTCCCTACTAGTGGCAGGTATGCTTCTGGTTCATATTGCCTTATCAGGATTTTGAAAGATGTTTTTTGCCCTTTATGGGACCAAAACCAAGAATTTGATCAACTTATATTCTCAATTGTGGCAAAGAAAAAAGTAAACGGAAAAGTATGATTTGGGTCCCAAGTTTGCAACTTTTTGTCTTCTTTACTTTCTTTGTGAAAGAGATAGCATCATCTACATTAATTAAGAGTAGAGAACAGCATCATTAATATTACTTATATAGAGTAAAGGAAGTAAATAAGTTAATGACAGTTTGACTCTATTATGAACAATATAACTTCTATTATTTTAAGACCCTTTTCTAACTGTAAGTGTTCAACATGAACATAAAAAGTACGCAATTACTTTTATCTCTTTATCAAATTTTTGATCATTCAAATGCTCTATTGGAATACAGTTTGAACGCAAAATCAGTTTTATTGACTCATATGGCCGTATACATAATGGTTATGTACTCTTAAATCTTTAATCATTTGGACTCATGAAAGACCCTTAAGATAATAGGGTCCTAAGGCTCCTCTTTTTGGTTAGCTTTTAGAGTATATTATATGAGTTTGGTTTCAAGGCCTTCATAGGAACACATCTCATTCATCAAGACTTGGTCTGGTTTTGTAATTCATGAGCAGTTGTTTCTTGTCTGATGTAATCTTATATTTGTTTCCAGTGGCTTTAGTGGCACCACCGGGACACCTGGCGCAAGCAATCCAAAAGGCAGCTCAACAACCACCACACTTCCTAGTACCAACAGTCCTTATTCAGGAACCCCAACCAATGGTGTTTTTGGAAATAATAGCACAGGAGGAACAACTGGGATTAACCCGGATTACTCGACAAAAAGCAGTGCATTTGCCCTCAAGAACTCAAGCAAAATGTTCATCTGCCTTCTCTTGATCGCTCCGAGTGGATTCTGTTCTTTTTTGATGCTCTAAGGATGTTAATGTTGTCTGGTTTTGTTGGTATTGTCTCAAGGACATTGGTCTAGCTTAGTGGTAATCTCACTGTCTCTGTGTTATGAGTCTTATGTTTTTGTTGTAAGAGGATTTCGGCTCTTGCATTTACCTCTATCTAGATTATGATTCTCGTAAAGATTTGACGCCAGTAAAAAACGTTACATATAAATTATCTTCTCTTCACCATTGTTTTAGAGGACCAAAGTTATGTGTCTTTTGTTTACCAAACATACATATAATTTTCTTCCCTAAAGTATGCAAATCAGTCAGTCATATCTGCTTATTTTGTCATTATGTTCTTCTAATTTCTAACCACACTTCTGCAGTTTCCTTTTTAGAAAAGTACCAACATAGCATTGGCATAGGAAGGTCAATCATAGTTCTTTCAGAAACAAACAAAATTGATGAATATCAAGTATCAACTATCAAGAAGATTAGTGTTGACTGATGGATTCTTTTTCAAGTATATCATACAATAAAATATTTAAATTTATAAGTTGTTAGACAAAGGTGAAATGATATTTTTGGAATAACTACAAAAAAAGAAGTTGTAATTTACAGAGCTTAGTCGAAATAGTGAAAGTTTTTTTAGTAAATATAGTGATAGTAAAGAGTGATAAAGACATTCAATTGGAACCTAGAATAGGTTCCAATGGGGCATAGGTTATTATTGTATAGGTTTGATAGTTCTAAGAAATTGAGGGTTTTTTTAAAATAAAGTTCAGATATGGGCTATTATTGAAATTTTCATTTTTAAAAATCATTTCCTTCTTCCGTGTAATTTCCCCCACACCATCTATCTCTATCTTCTGTTGGTCCCTAACTCCACCTGTTCTTAACCCTTTCACTTTTTCTCTCTAAAGCCATTTCTTCCCTAAAAAAATCGAAACTTTCCGACGCTTTCTCTGTACTAGAGCTTTGTGATTACAAAGTATAGCCTTACTATGGTATGCTGGGGCATCATCTGTGACTTTCCCCGTCGTTTGCTCTGTTTTCTCGGTTTTTCGTATCATTTTAGCTACCTTTGGTTCCGTAACTCGCAAGCAACGGTGTTTCAGATCTCTTTCTGTTGATTTCATGAAAGTGTGACTTTTCCTTTTTAACGAATCGAAATTTTGTTGTATCTGCATTTTGGCCTAATCACGCGTTTGGCATTGTACTGAAATGGGGTTTTGGGATTGTGTAGGGTTTTTCATCTAGGGTTTCCAATTGAAGTATTTTCTGCTAAACGTTTGTTTTCAATGACAATCATTTGGCTTCCGTTGATTTTTTGTTTTCGATTTTGCTTTTGGTAGAGGTTGCTAATATCCAGTTTGAGATTAGTATTTCAAAATGTTCTTTTTGACATGAGTTCTGGCTTGATCAAATCGATCATAGTCTATTATTTGGTTTAAGCTGCAATAAATGTTTTCCTGATAAATTATTGTTTTTCCAATTGGGTTTGATTTTTGTTCTGGCTCAGTTGAGTCTGCCAAGAGTTATCATGGCTTCTTTTTGATGAGTTACTAAGCAAATTTGCTTTACTCTCTTAGATAAATGGTTTTCCTTTTTGAGTCTCTTGTTCGATATTACCTTAGTTAGTTTTACTGTACATTTTTATACATCCAATTTGGCCAGTGTTCTTAGCAACTTGATTTGACTTTAAGTTTACGTGTGAGGTAATGAGTCTTAACGTTGTTCCCTTATAAGGATGGACAATGCGACTTTAGAAGTGTTGAGAAGTGTTGAGGGATCAAAAATCAGTCCTAAGAACAATAGTTAACGAAGAACATAGGATTGGAAAAATCTCTGATACTCGTAATCGTTATTCCCTTAATGACTCATAATCATTAGCAATAGACTATAGGTTGTATGGTAATTCTACACCAGTTTCCATAGCTTTACACAAAAGTTTTTATATGGAGTAACTATATATTTTCATTTGTTTACCAGGTTGGTGTTTTCTTGCTGATGATTTTCTTTTACTGCAATTATTGTAGAAGTCAATTTGTGGTACATGTGGAAAGGAACGATGGAAGGGACTACTTCTAACTTGCTCTAAATGTCGAATTGCCTGTGAACACTAGTGAAAAGTAAAGTCTGTCCTGAGTGTTGCCCTATATCTATCGTATTGGTTTTGTTTATGTGTTAAAATGGATCTTTTGATTGTCTTTAACTAAGTTTCTTTTCTTTATCTCTTTTTTTTTTGGTTTAATCTTTTGTTTATCTTTGTTTTCCAGTTATTGCATGCAGGAGCATTCATTTAACCCCTCAATACATTTTGTCTGTGCTGATTGTTCGATGGCACCTGTTCAAAATAGCTTTACTTCAAGATCTATCAAAGCAGACCCTAGAAGGACAAGGAATAAAGTTCCGGTTGAATCTTCAAATCCAGTTCCCAAATGGAAAAAAATTCCTGATACATCAAGTTGAAGTTGATAACACCGGAAGAAGCCAGAAAACTTTCATGTGGAGGCAATAAATCAACTTTCAAAGTACCAAGACCTGTTCAACCTCGTTCTGCAATGGGTTTAACTAAACAAGCTGGTTGCTTTCCAAAAGTTAAGAGTCTTAATTCTGCAGTGGTTGCTCGCAAAATCAATCCAATCCTCCTTTCACCTAAAAAGGTTGAGCGTCCGAATACTTTGCAGATTCGTTCAAGAGTCATAAGACAAGCTTCAAAAGCACAAACAGTAGTAGAAGGTACTCTGTCTCTAGCTTCCTTTTTTGAAAAAAAAATATGCTTTCTTTTTTAGGGCTTGAGATCTTAAAGTATGTTTCCTTTCTTAGGGATTAAGATCCCAGACTTCTTTCACTAGCTGACTAATGACATATAATGCTAATTTTTCTTTTGTTCCCTTCTTAAGGGTCTAAATGGAATGTTGATGATGGAAATAAATATTATGGTTCAAAAGAGATGTGCCGAGCAATCGTATCAGAGAAATTGATGCAATTACTTCCATATCGACCAGCTTTGCACGCCACTTGGAAGTACGATTCTGATTGGAACAATATGTCTTCTTGTGCCACCAAATGTGTTTAATGCTTTAATCAAACCACTCTATATATTATCGGATAGGATATACTGTTCAAATTACCCTTTTATTTTCTTTTCTTCCCTTGTACTTAGCCTTATCTGCATTCTGAAAAGGAAGTCTCCTTAATATTTTATGCATAAGATTTTGTTATGTTGTTGAAAAGCCTGGAACTAAAGATGTGCACATTTAATAACGTTCTCTTTTTGCCACTTCACCAGGGGACGCATTGTGGTTTGTGCTACACCATCTGAGTTTCATGGCGAGTTTTTGCATCATAGTTAGTACAATATCAGATGCGCTTCTTGCTGCATCAGTCGCACCAGCAACAGCTATTCCAACATCAGCTCTTTTAAGAGCTGGGGCATCGTTCACCTCCATCACCAGTTATTCCACAAATGTGCTTCATCTCCTGGAGCCTCTTCACAATCTCATACTTGTGTCCTAATCAGACAGATAAAACAGATTTATCTGTCTAGTTCCCGGAGATAAAACAGATAATGAGATTTCTGAGAGATTTCTGATAATGTCTCCGGGAACTAGACAGATAAATCTGTTTTATCTGTCTGATTAGGACACAAGTATGAGATTGTGAAGAGGCTCCAGGAGATGAAGCACATTTGTGGAATAACTGGTGATGGAGTGAACGATGCCCCAGCCCTTAAAAGAGCTGATGTTGGAATAGCTGTTGCTGGTGCGACTGATGCAGCAAGAAGCGCATCTGATATTGTACTAACTATGATGCAAAAACTCGCCATGAAACTCAGATGGTGTAGCACAAACCACAATGCGTCCCCTGGTGAAGTGGCAAAAAGAGAACGTTATTAAATGTGCACATCTTTAGTTCCAGGCTTTTCAACAACATAACAAAATCTTATGCATAAAATATTAAGGAGACTTCCTTTTCAGAATGCAGATAAGGCTAAGTACAAGGGAAGAAAAGAAAATAAAAGGGTAATTTGAACAGTATATCCTATCCGATAATATATAGAGTGGTTTGATTAAAGCATTAAACACATTTGGTGGCACAAGAAGACATATTGTTCCAATCAGAATCGTACTTCCAAGTGGCGTGCAAAGCTGGTCGATATGGAAGTAATTGCATCAATTTCTCTGATACGATTGCTCGGCACATCTCTTTTGAACCATAATATTTATTTCCATCATCAACATTCCATTTAGACCCTTAAGAAGGGAACAAAAGAAAAATTAGCATTATATGTCATTAGTCAGCTAGTGAAAGAAGTCTGGGATCTTAATCCCTAAGAAAGGAAACATACTTTAAGATCTCAAGCCCTAAAAAAGAAAGCATATTTTTTTTTCAAAAAAGGAAGCTAGAGACAGAGTACCTTCTACTACTGCTTGTGCTTTTGAAGCTTGTCTTATGACTCTTGAACGAATCTGCAAAGTATTCGGACGCTCAACCTTTTTAGGTGAAAGGAGGATTGGATTGATTTTGCGAGCAACCACTGCAGAATTAAGACTCTTAACTTTTGGAAAGCAACCAGCTTGTTTAGTTAAACCCATTGCAGAACGAGGTTGAACAGGTCTTGGTACTTTGAAAGTTGATTTATTGCCTCCACATGAAAGTTTTCTGGCTTCTTCCGGTGTTATCAACTTCAACTTGATGTATCAGGAATTTTTTTCCATTTGGGAACTGGATTTGAAGATTCAACCGGAACTTTATTCCTTGTCCTTCTAGGGTCTGCTTTGATAGATCTTGAAGTAAAGCTATTTTGAACAGGTGCCATCGAACAATCAGCACAGACAAAATGTATTGAGGGGTTAAATGAATGCTCCTGCATGCAATAACTGGAAAACAAAGATAAACAAAAGATTAAACCAAAAAAAAAAGAGATAAAGAAAAGAAACTTAGTTAAAGACAATCAAAAGATCCATTTTAACACATAAACAAAACCAATACGATAGATATAGGGCAACACTCAGGACAGACTTTACTTTTCACTAGTGTTCACAGGCAATTCGACATTTAGAGCAAGTTAGAAGTAGTCCCTTCCATCGTTCCTTTCCACATGTACCACAAATTGACTTCTACAATAATTGCAGTAAAAGAAAATCATCAGCAAGAAAACACCAACCTGGTAAACAAATGAAAATATATAGTTACTCCATATAAAAACTTTTGTGTAAAGCTATGGAAACTGGTGTAGAATTACCATACAACCTATAGTCTATTGCTAATGATTATGAGTCATTAAGGGAATAACGATTACGAGTATCAGAGATTTTTCCAATCCTATGTTCTTCGTTAACTATTGTTCTTAGGACTGATTTTTGATCCCTCAACACTTCTCAACACTTCTAAAGTCGCATTGTCCATCCTTATAAGGGAACAACGTTAAGACTCATTACCTCACACGTAAACTTAAAGTCAAATCAAGTTGCTAAGAACACTGGCCATATTGGATGTATAAAAATGTACAGTAAAACTAACTAAGGTAATATCGAACAAGAGACTCAAAAAGGAAAACCATTTATCTAAGAGAGTAAAGCAAATTTGCTTAGTAACTCATCAAAAAGAAGCCATGATAACTCTTGGCAGACTCAACTGAGCCAGAACAAAAATCAAACCCAATTGGAAAAACAATAATTGATCAGGAAAACATTTATTGCAGCTCAAACCAAATAATAGACTATGATCGATTTGATCAAGCCAGAACTCATGTCAAAAAGAACATTTTGAAATACTAATCTCAAACTGGATATTAGCAACCTCTACCAAAAGCAAAATCGAAAACAAAAAATCAACGGAAGCCAAATGATTGTCATTGAAAACAAACGTTTAGCAGAAAATACTTCAATTGGAAACCCTAGATGAAAAACCCTACACAATCCCAAAACCCCATTTCAGTACAATGCCAAACGCGTGATTAGGCCAAAATGCAGATACAACAAAATTTCGATTCGTTAAAAAGGAAAAGTCACACTTTCATGAAATCAACAGAAAGAGATCTGAAACACCGTTGCTTGCGAGTTACGGAACCAAAGGTAGCTAAAATGATACGAAAAACCGAGAAAACAGAGCAAACGACGGGGAAAGTCACAGATGATGCCCCAGCATACCATAGTAAGGCTATACTTTGTAATCACAAAGCTCTAGTACAGAGAAAGCGTCGGAAAGTTTCGATTTTTTTAGGGAAGAAATGGCTTTAGAGAGAAAAAGTGAAAGGGTTAAGAACAGGTGGAGTTAGGGACCAACAGAAGATAGAGATAGATGGTGTGGGGGAAATTACACGGAAGAAGGAAATGATTTTTAAAAATGAAAATTTCAATAATAGCCCATATCTGAACTTTATTTTAAAAAAACCCTCAATTTCTTAGAACTATCAAACCTATACAATAATAACCTATGCCCCATTGGAACCTATTCTAGGTTCCAATTGAATGTCTTTATCACTCTTTACTATCACTATATTTACTAAAAAAACTTTCACTATTTCGACTAAGCTCTGTAAATTACAACTTCTTTTTTTGTAGTTATTCCAAAAATATCATTTCACCTTTGTCTAACAACTTATAAATTTAAATATTTTATTGTATGATATACTTGAAAAAGAATCCATCAGTCAACACTAATCTTCTTGATAGTTGATACTTGATATTCATCAATTTTGTTTGTTTCTGAAAGAACTATGATTGACCTTCCTATGCCAATGCTATGTTGGTACTTTTCTAAAAAGGAAACTGCAGAAGTGTGGTTAGAAATTAGAAGAACATAATGACAAAATAAGCAGATATGACTGACTGATTTGCATACTTTAGGGAAGAAAATTATATGTATGTTTGGTAAACAAAAGACACATAACTTTGGTCCTCTAAAACAATGGTGAAGAGAAGATAATTTATATGTAACGTTTTTCACTGGCGTCAAATCTTTACGAGAATCATAATCTAGATAGAGGTAAATGCAAGAGCCGAAATCCTCTTACAACAAAAACATAAGACTCATAACACAGAGACAGTGAGATTACCACTAAGCTAGACCAATGTCCTTGAGACAATACCAACAAAACCAGACAACATTAACATCCTTAGAGCATCAAAAAAGAACAGAATCCACTCGGAGCGATCAAGAGAAGGCAGATGAACATTTTGCTTGAGTTCTTGAGGGCAAATGCACTGCTTTTTATCGAGTAATCCGGGTTAATCCCAGTTGTTCCTCCTGTGCTATTATTTCCAAAAACACCATTGGTTGGGGTTCCTGAATAAGGACTGTTGGTACTAGGAAGTGTGGTGGTTGTTGAGCTGCCTTTTGGATTGCTTGCGCCAGGTGTCCCGGTGGTGCCACTAAAGCCACTGGAAACAAATATAAGATTACATCAGACAAGAAACAACTGCTCATGAATTACAAAACCAGACCAAGTCTTGATGAATGAGATGTGTTCCTATGAAGGCCTTGAAACCAAACTCATATAATATACTCTAAAAGCTAACCAAAAAGAGGAGCCTTAGGACCCTATTATCTTAAGGGTCTTTCATGAGTCCAAATGATTAAAGATTTAAGAGTACATAACCATTATGTATACGGCCATATGAGTCAATAAAACTGATTTTGCGTTCAAACTGTATTCCAATAGAGCATTTGAATGATCAAAAATTTGATAAAGAGATAAAAGTAATTGCGTACTTTTTATGTTCATGTTGAACACTTACAGTTAGAAAAGGGTCTTAAAATAATAGAAGTTATATTGTTCATAATAGAGTCAAACTGTCATTAACTTATTTACTTCCTTTACTCTATATAAGTAATATTAATGATGCTGTTCTCTACTCTTAATTAATGTAGATGATGCTATCTCTTTCACAAAGAAAGTAAAGAAGACAAAAAGTTGCAAACTTGGGACCCAAATCATACTTTTCCGTTTACTTTTTTCTTTGCCACAATTGAGAATATAAGTTGATCAAATTCTTGGTTTTGGTCCCATAAAGGGCAAAAAACATCTTTCAAAATCCTGATAAGGCAATATGAACCAGAAGCATACCTGCCACTAGTAGGGAAGGTACATCCTGAATAACCTGTAAAAGACAAGTTCAACAAACACGGAAAATATTAGGCGTTGATTATTATCCACAAACATGAAACTAAATCATTATCCAGCATTTGGCAGATCTATTTAGTATCAGAATCCTAAATAAAGTCATTCAATAGCAACAAAAACAAAAGCCTTCAACTTTATGTGACTATCAATCAAGCACTACATGAATCCTAACAATCATTCCAACTTTTGTTGGTTTACTTTTACAGCATTGGGTTCTCAAATGTAGTAGATACAATCAAAGAGCAGGGAAATGAGGTTG
>JAKUCM010001455.1:0-28821 GCA_023374145.1 Lepidium sativum | reverse complement strand
CTTCACTTTAAGTTTATGCGTAAGTTGACTTCACTTTAAGTCTACATTTTAGTTTAGTTTTATAAAGAACATGATATTAAAAACATGATTTTTGGTAATTTAGTTTCATAAATTTTAAATTTTTATACTTATTAAATGTTTATACAAATGTTTTATTAAAATTATTTTTTATTATTTTAAAAATAAAAATAAAAATAAAATAAAATCATAAAGTGACTTCAAGTTGTGATTTACATATGAAATATGTGTACGAATAGAGTTAAATTATAAACTATAGAAAACTATAAAATATAATTGTAATATTAAATTTTTTGTTTGTTCTTAAAAAAAATTATAGTTTTACTAATTATTTGAATTAGTTTTGTATTTGCTTCAAAAACTAATTTTTAGATTATTTAAGTCAAAATTGCTGTTTTGATAAAAGCAATAAACGTGGACCGACTAATAATAGAAGTTACATCGTCAGGCTTCTTTAAAGATCGGATAAAAGATCATTGCCACATAGCCACGTAGAGAGCCAACGTCTGAGACGTGGCAGGACGCGACGGACTCGTTTCACGTGTCAGAATCCTACAGAAAGAAAAGAGACAGAAGCCACAAAGAGGTGGTTCGGCCATATGTCATGTAGATCACTCTCATTCTCTCTATAAACTTAAGAGAAATCTTGTCTATTTTCCATCATAGACACAACAAAACAATACATTGAAACAGAGAGCTGAGTTTGATTCATTAAGTTTGGGGAAAAGATAAACATAGCTTTGGAAAATGGATGCACAGTCGCAGATGACACGTCCTTATGGTTATGATCAAGCAGAGGATCCAATAAGAATTCACCATCCAGGTATACATCCAGATCATAAATCTTACCAATTCTTTTCCTGCTATGTTCATCATTTGTGAATGGGTTACAGAGGAAGAAGAACATCATGAGAAAGGAGCATCTAAAGTGTTGAAGAAAGTAAAGGAAAAAGCTAAGAAGATCAAAAACACTCTCACTAAACATGGCCATGATCATGAGCACGGTCACGATGTGGATGTAGAAGACGACGAGTATGATGACGATGCTCCAGAAGTGCACGGAGCACCAGGTATATTTGTTTGTATTCCTCTACAATCTATAGTCTCGATCAGTGTATTAACTTCATTTTTCATCTGCTTATGCAGTGTATGAATCATCTGCTATGAGAGGTGGTGTAACTGGTAAACCTGAGTCTTTGAGTCATGCCGAAGAAACTAATATTCCGGCACCAGAGGAGATCATTCCACCAGGAACAAAGGTTTTTCCCGTCGTGTCTTCCGATTACACAAAACCTAGTGAACCTGTATCATTACATGATACCTCATACGGAGACGATGCACCGTCTTATGACTCTTATCCCGTAAGAACGACGGATATATTGGACAGAGAAGAGAGAAGAGATGAACCAACTCGTCATCATCTCAAAGTGTCTGATCTGTCGGATAGAGAAGAGAGTAGAGAGGCTCATTACGAGTCATTGGACGCTCCTGTGTCTCTGCTTTCTGCAACAGAGGATGTGACGAGGAAGTTCGCTCCTGGTGGTCAAGATGAATTCCTCGGTGGTCAACGTAGTGTCAACGTTGAGAGACCCAAAAGATTTGAGGAAGACCGGTTTGCTCCTGGAGGAGGGTCGGATTTGAGAAGAGATGTACCAACTCGTCATCCTCTAGTGCTTGATTTGTCGGATAGAGAAGACAGAAGAGAGGCTCATCAAGATCCATTGAACGCTCCTGTGCTTTCTGCAACAGAGGATGTGACGAGGACGTTTGCTCCTGGTGGTGAAGACGAATACCTCGGTGGTCAACGTAAATTCAACGTTGAGAGACAAAAAAGATTCGAGGAAGATCCGGCTGCTCCTGGAGGGTCGGATAATCTTAGTGTTGAATCTAATTATCAGTGTAAAGTTACCGATCCCACGCAAAAAAGTAAGAACTTTGGAAGAGATATCATGATCGCCTTTTTAGGGTAATTGAATGTGTAATAACTTGTCTGTTATGTTTAATCTAGGTGGTAGTGGAGTAGCTGGAATACCAGAGATTGCTGAGTCTCTCGGTAGAATGAAAGTGACAGATGAATCTCGTGATCAGAAATCCAGATTCGAAAGAGACTTGCCGACTAAAAGCCATGAACTTGATCTGATGAACGAATCTGGAATCAGCAAGGAATCGCCTGAGAGATTTGGAAGGGGATCAGGAGCTGAACTGGGGGGAGATTTTCAGACTAGAAGTCATGAATTAGGTGTAAAAACTGAATCAGGAATCGGAGAGGACTCGCTAACATATCCCAGCGAATCAGGACCTCAGTTGGGAAGGCACTTACCGACGGCAACTCATGATCAGTTCTCACCGGAACTCTCTCGTCATAAAGAAAGAGATGAATCGGAGGAAATGAGAGATGAGACGACACAGAAGACAAAGCCTAGTACTTACACTGAGAAGATCGCTTCAGCTACTTCGGCCGGTAACAAACAAAGCTATAGCGGCGAAGGATGCTGTGGCTTCAAAGCTAGGCTACTCCGGGGAAAGTGGTAGCGAGAGTCACGTAGTAGATGAAACTCCGAGATCTGCGACGGGTTACGGACAGAAAGTTGCGGGAACAGTTGCTGAAAAGTTGACTCCGGTATATGAAAAAGTCAAAGAAACAGGATCAACTGTGATGACGAAATTGCCCCTCTCTGGAGGTGGAAATGTAGCGGAGACGCAACAGCGACACGACAAAACAGTGTCAGCTAGAGATTATATGTCGGAGAAGCTGAAGCCTGGAGAAGAAGACAGAGCTTTATCTGAGGTAATAGCTGAAAAACTTCATTTTGGGAGGAGGGGAGAAGAAGACTACGACGACCACAAAGGAGATGGAAGTGACTGTGGAGAAGATCCCTACCGATGAGATATTGGGGGTACATGAAGACATGCTTAAAAAGGAAGTGAATGGAGGTGAAGGAGGAGGAATGATGGGGAAAATAAAGGGAGCGGTCACTTCCTGGATCAGTGGTACAAAGCCGAATTCCGGTGAAGAAGAGTCTTCGCATTCACTTGGATCCACCGTTGGTAAAACTCTCAAGATTCGTTGTTTTTGATTTAAGGCTTTTGTTACTTTTGAATTGCTCAAAACGTTTTTTTTTTTGTAACAATGGCAGGGACTACGGGGTTTAAAGACACAAGCGAAGCCGTTCCGATGGAGAGAGGACTTGGGAACTGAGACTTGGGTTTGGGTTTGGGTTTGGGTTTGGGTTTGGGTTTGGGTTTGGGCTGTGAATGTTTATGTTGTTGTTTGATGCCTCTTTGTTCGTGACTTTGATGTTTGTGTGAAGAAGATATTGGGTCAATAAAATATTTGCTCCGCAAATATAAATTATGCTTAAACTAATTTATTATCTAATCTTTTCTACATATTACTTCTATTAAAATAGATAGTGTATTTAGTTTTTTTTTTTGTCATGTTTCTCATATTATAGTTATATTTGGAAAATTCGTCTATGTTTTATTGAGATTTCAGGTCAAAATCGTTCAGAGTTGGAATCATGTTTGAAGGTTGGAATCATGTTTGAAGGTGGACTTTGGAGAAGTTTGAAACATTTTTCGGCTTTCTCCACGAAAGGAAGGACCGATCGATCTACCAAGGATCGATCGATCAATGATCTGAAAGGATTATGCACACGATCTGAAGAATGACTTGGTTTTTTGAGAAGATCGATTCATCATCCAAAAGATCGATCGATCAACCAAGGATCGATCGATCAACCAAGGATCGATCGATCAAAGTCTTTCGCAGAAACCTAATTTAGCGATTTTCAGCTCTTGTTTTGGGCCTTCTAAATACTCTTTTCCTATTTTTATTTGAAAGCAGTCTTTTGAATTGAGAGAGAATGAATTTTACAGAGTTTTAAGAGTTTGTAAGCTAGGACGAACATCTCTTCATACTTGAGAAGAATTTCTAAATCCTCTTTATTTCTGTTAATGCGATTTCAGTTTCAGTTCATCATGACTTTCCCAATTTATTGTTCAATGTCTGAGTAGATCTTAGATCGGATCTAGGAATTCTAGGGTTTTAGAATTCACTGTTGGGGAACAAATAGGATTGATGAATAGATGATTCTCTTTTTAATACTTGAGTCCAATGCATAGATTAGCCTGATCACCTAGTCGATGAATTTAGGTTGTTAACTTTCCAGAAGATTGTCAAGAACTAGAACTAAATTAGAAGAGCAATTCCTTCACTACCAATAATATTTGATGCTAGGTCGGATTGTGGGTAATTGAACCTAAACGATAAAACCTATCTGTAATCTGAAACCAACGAGAGTTAGGACCTTTAGGTTATTAATAGAGGGGTGGATTCAACGAGAGTTGGTTTATCTTTATTTATGTTCGAGCTGAGAATAAGATCGAAGTAGTTCCTGAATAGTTTCCCTGACAAGAATTCTAACTCCCCGAATGAATACCCGACATTCGATTACTTTAGTTATTTGATTACAATCACATTAAAGTTGTTAGAATTCACTTCCTTCATTTCGATTGATATAGATTACGATTCAATAGAAATTGAGAGTGTAACTTGGTTCTCTGAGGAATTCGACCCCGAAGTACTATTACGTTTGTTGTGCACTTGCAGTAGGATATAGAGTTAAAACTCGTAGTATCAAGTTTTTGGCGCGTTGCTGGGGAACCAACCGTTGCCTTTCGATTTTCTGTTTACAGTTTCGAGTCTATATCGTTACTTACATTTTTCTTTTTGTTCTTTTCCAGGTGTATGAAGAGAAGTCAAGGTTCAAGATACCTATTCCACTTAGATAATCAGAAGCTTGCGAGAGTTGAAAGAGAAAACCGAAGAGCCAGAAATATGAATCCTCCAGGAAATCAAGCACATGATCCGCAAGACATGGCCACAATGGTAAAACAGTTGCAGAGAGAGTTGGCTGAGATTAGGAGAGTACGGGAGCCTGCTCAACACAGAGTGATAGACGACATGAACACTCCGCACACTCACTATCGAAATTGTTCAGCTATTCGACCTCCTGCTATTGAGAGGAATGATTATAAGATCAAACCTCAGCTCATTGGGTTTGTCAAGTAGTATGTCTTCAACAGACTTCCAGGGGAGAATCCTATGGATCACATAGAGAACTTCGAGGACATATGTGGGACCACTAGCTCAAATGGTTGTACCTGCTGATTATGTGAAATGTAAGCTCTTCCATCACTCACTCTCAGAGAGAGCTTCCAGGTGGTTGCGTTCACTACCTCTAGGATCACTCACCACTTGTGATATGAGCCTCGGTTGTGAGGTCTCGGATATGAATTCAACGGCTCGACCTTGGTGAGTCCAAACCGATGATGAATAGTTTTTGGCGGAATTGCGTGAATGAGAACCACAAAGGAGGGGTGATTATTCCTCTGATAATCTCGGATTCGTCGAGTTGGAATCCTCACAAGCTTGACTCGTATCTCTTTCTTGAATCCTCAAAAGATAGAGAAGGCGGCTAAGTATTCTAACAAAGATAAGTTTATAGTGTTTATACGTATTTCAAGTCTTAAAAAATACAAAGGAAGGCTTGAGCTTATGTAGGCTCAATGCTACTACGATAATATACTTAAAATAGGAAGGACATATCACATAATTAAGTCTCCAACGGACAAGTGATGAGGGCCGTCGATCTTAGAGCTGTTGGAGAAGATTTGGTGATCGACGGATATGGAAAGTTTTCAATGGGGAGGATTCGCCTAATCCTGTGCGTTCTGGAGCATGGAAGACTCTCCTGGATGCTTCTAAATGTCTTAGAGATTCCTCTGGTCGCCACACATAAGTCTGCAAGCTCTTAAGGGAAATGGCTCCCGGAATTTCCTTAAAACAGATTCGGTTCGGACCTTCTTCTTGTAAAGCGGGTATCTGGAGGATCCGTCAGGCTTTTGATGCGTTCTTGGTCATTTTGGATCACTGAAAGGCCCAAGAATAATCTTTAAGTGGTCCGGAGTGAAGGCCGCTCCTGAGCTGGGCTATGTTGCTCGAAAGTTGACGTTGTCGCGCATACGGCCTTAGTGCAGAAGGTCCAACTTGTAAAATTCTTAACTTTCGGCTTCGAGCTTTGATTGGGCTGATTGAACCTCGAGTAGTTAGATAATTGAGTCAGAAATCCATAAAAATAAACGCCATTTTCTAATTCTCTCGGTACCGTCTGTAGCCCCTTGATAAGTGAGCGTATGTCTTCCTGATCCTCTAGGGAAGGTTGTTGGCGTGAACTCCTTGCTTGCTGCTCCGGGTATTGAGTGCTGGGTGAGTCATTGAGTTTAGAAAGCTGAAAAATTTCTAATAAGCTTGTCTCCACTTTGTCTTTGACATGTTTTCCCAAGAAAGACCATCTCCCCTTTATCTTTGGTGTATTTAGCTCGAAACTCGACAACCGAGTCTAAACCTTGTCTTGCATTCGATGGTCTTAGGATCCTACCATCGAGGATCCCATTATACTCTTCTTCTTCAAAGGGTTTTGTCCTCAAAACTAAGTCACCTGCACCGAGAGAAAGCAAGTAAGGTGTCATTCTGTTTTGAGAGTCTATGATCTTACCTCGATTGTGACTTGTGGGAGAACGCGGTGTTGGGTCTGGTGGATTTTCCTTTAGGGGTATATGGTATAGCATGCAGTCCAACTCCTCCTTTAACAGCTTGAGTGGAAATGGGTCTATAGCTCCATTGAAATGAAGCAAAGTTCCTTCCGGTTTTTGCATCCTTGGTGCGTATGTATTCTTCTTTGGTAATCACTTGTTGGTGGCTATCTGGTGGTTCTTCTTTGATTAGCAAAGTTGGTATGATGCTCTTTGACTCCTTCGTGGATCCTATACCTGAAACATCCTTCGACAAAGGCAAATGCATTATACTAGAATTAGAAGGTATAAAATCCGAATTTTCTAGATTATTACTTGGCTTATGTGGATCCGTTTTTAGTTATAGTGTTAGGATTTTAGTCTCTTGCCTAACTAGACATTTCACAGCCAAGTGACCTTTCTTATGACACCTATAACAAACCACATCTTTCAAATTTGAAGGTTGGAAGGACTTACCTTTCTCTAGTATAACTTGTAGTTTGTGTGATGGTGTATCTTTTATAGGACATCTTGTGACAGCCTGGGGCGCTTCTTCTTGTGGTTTTGCTGGTCTGCCATTCAGATTACCGTGAAACTCAAGCCTACTCTCGGCTACGAAAGTCTCCGTCTGGTTGTTCGTGTATCCTTGGTACATGCCTCCACATTCTTGGTACCTAAAACAAGATAGACCGGTGGGAATAGAAATATCAAAACTACTAGGTACCTCAAGTGCTTCCAATGTGTAGGTCGCTGTCATTGTTGGCTGGGGCGGGGAAGGTTGATTTCTTCCGGATGTGCGGCTTGGTATGTCGGTTTGAGACCTCATGGTTTTGGCCTCGATCAATGTGGGTGGCAGCTCCTTCTGTACGCTGTATGGTTGATGTTGGCGGGCTACATGTACGTTGGTACATACGTCCGGTGTTCCACGTTCGATGTGTTCTAGCAGGGCTTGAATGTGTATGACCATTCCCTTGGCTACTACTTTTGGTATCACCATAGAATCTTGGATAATATACTTTGTTTTACTCATGGATGTTGAATTGGTGGGTTGCTTCACGACGGGTTGTAAAGTCTTCTTTGAGTAACTTTTTGGAGGCAATTGGCGTGTGACATATTGCTCATGAAGAAACCCTCTGAGATTGCCCCAAGTGTACTTTGGTTCTCTATAATATGCACTCCACTTTTCTTCTTGTTTTCACAATGCTTGTGCTTTTCCCCGTAAGGCGCTTATAGCTAAAGAAATTTTTTCCTTCTCAAGGACCTTATGTCTCCAAAAGTAATCATCCATAGCGTCTTCCCACTGTAGATAATATTCTTTTTCTGAAAATAATGGAAGATTAGGACCACAAGTATTAAAGCTATTACTTACACCGGTATGTTGTCTAGGACGTCTTGTGTGGTTGGTATAGCTTTGCCCTCTAGGTGCCGAAACTCCATGATTGTAGGGCTTCACATCATGAATAAGAGGATTTTTGTAGTGACAAACTTTCACATCATGTTCAGGTTCATCCTCATACCTGAATTCAGTTTCAGTTTCATTGCTCCGTGATTCGATTTGATGTGTGCCGTTGGTGTAGTTTTGGTGATTGTCTGGTGGCTCAGATTCAAGCGTGACACCATATGGATCCTCTTCATATTCCGAATCGTAGTTGTCATCATTCCATAGGTCTTCAAAATCCCCATTGTTGCTGGCTGAAGATTGATCTTTTCTAAGACTCCAATCAGATTCATAGGAGTAACTCTCCTCATTCTCTTTATGGTATGCCATTGAGAGTACATGCACAAATCAAAGACAAACATAATAATGAAAGGATTAAAAGTCTTAACAATTAAACACAAAAATGAAAAGCAAGAACAATGATTTTATTATCTTTTCTTTTTCAAAACAATGAAATAATCAAAAGAACAAAACAGAAACACAATTCGTTTTTGGTTTTCGTTTTAACAAATAAAATAGAAAAAATCTTCTAAAAATCAACACAACAATTTTTATGGGGTTTATGGCTTTTAAAATAAAAAGAACAAAAGGAATTAGTATTTTTATGAGTTTTTATGGATTTTATAAAATTGAAACAAAACAGATGAAAACTTTTATGGATTTTTCTGTTTGTAAGAAAGCAAAGACAAAACAAAATAGAAATGTAAAAGATAAAGTTGGATGAACATAACCTGGGTAGGAGCTTTTGGGCTCTGATACCAGATGATAGGAGTTTCGGTGGTGAGGTCTCGGATATAAATTTAACGGCTCGACCTTGGTGAGTCCAAACCAATGAAGACTAGTTTTTGGCGGAATTGCGTGAATGAGAACCACAAAGGAGGATGATTATTCCTATGATAATCTTGGATCTGTCAAGTTGGAATCCTCACAAGCTTGACTCATCTCTCGTTCTTGAATCCTCAAAAGAAAGAGAAGGCGGCTAAGTATTCTAACAAAGAGAAGTTCATAGTGTTTATACAAAGGAAGGCTTGAGCTTATATAGGCTCAATGCTACAACGGTAATATGCTTAAAATAGGAAGGAAATATCACATAATTAAGTCTCCAACGGACAAGTGATGAGGGTTGTCGATCTTAGAGCTGTTGGAGAAGATTTGGTGATCGACAAATATGGAAAGTCTTCAATGGGGAGGATTCGCCTAATCCTGTGCGTTCTGGAGCATGGGAAGACTCTCCTGGATGCTTCTGATTGTCTTATAGTGTCTCCTGATCGCCACACATAATTCTGCAAGCTCTTAAGGGAAGTGGCTCCCGGTCTTTCCTTAAACAGATTCGGTGCAGACCTTCTTCTTGTAAAGCGTGGTATATGGAGGATCCGTCGGGCGTTTGATGCGTTCTTGGTCATTTTGGATTACTGAAAGACCAAAGAATAATCTCCAAGTGGTCCGGAGTGAAGGCCGCTCCTGAGCTGGGCTATGTTGCTCGAAAGTTGACCTTGTCGCGCATAAGGCCTTAGTGTAGAAGGTCCAACTTGTAAAATTCATAATTTTCGGCTCCGAGCTTCGATTACGCTGGTTGAACGTCGAGTACTTAGATTATTGAGTCACAAATCCATAGAAATAAACACCATGTTCTAATTATCTTGGTAGCATCTGCAGTACCTTGATAAGTGAGCGTATGTCTTCCTGATCCTCTAGGGAAGGTTGTTGGCGTGAATTCCTTGCTTGCTGCTCCGGGTATTGAGTGGTGGGTGAGTCATTGAGTTTAGAAAGCTGAAACATTTCTAATAAGCTTGTATCCACTTTGTATTTGACATGTTTCCCAAGGAAGACTGTCTCCCCTTTATCTTTGATGTATTTAGCTCGAAACTCGACAACTGAGTCTAAACCTTGTCTTGCAGTCGATGGTCTTAGGATCCTACAATCGAGGATCCTATTAACTTGGGCTCAGGTTCGAGCAGCATTTCTTGATCAATTCTACACGAAATCCAAGACTGCAGCTCTCAGGAGCAAGATTTCATCGTTTCAGCAACGATCTGAGGAATCTTTGAATGAAGCATGGGAACATTTCAAGGAGTACCAGCGAGATTGTCCACACCATGGGTACTCGGATGAGCAGCTTCTCAACACTTTCTAAAGTGGAATCGAGTGGGAGTACAAAAATTCCCTGAATGCTGCCAGCAATGGGGACTTCATGACCAACACTAGGGACGAAGCCTTTAGTCTGATTGACAACCTAACTGCAAGTTCTGGTAGCCATTGTCTGTAATATGATTGGACTAGGAAGGTAAACAGTGTGGAAATTCAGAGGATCGATGACATTGCTGAGAAGTTGGATATCCTGATCCGAGCAAATCAGCGTAATTAGAGGAGTGTGAATCAGGTTGAGGACATTAGAGAAGTGGCTCAGGTTCAAGATGCTTCGGCTGGTTTTGAAGATCAAAAGGAGGTCGACTATGTTATCTGGCAGAATAGGGAGCAGAACCCGAACTACCTTTCTTACAAGAGCACTACCGTTGAGAACCCTCAGGATGTCACCTTTCCAACACCCACTATGCCTCAAGGGTCACCTTTTCAGGGAAAGCCATTTGTCCAGAACTCATGCCAGAGATGGAACAATCAGAAGCCGTTTGCTCAGAACGCAGGAGGGAGTAATTGGAAAAGACCGTGCAAGCCTTATGTACCACCCCAATGCAGCAACAACCTCCAGTAGCACCTTTAGGAACGTTGAACGCAGAAATTAAGGCCCTGATTCAGCAACAACCTCTGGCAGCAAAAGACTACTAGAGAGCTTAATGCTAAGATGAATAACATCTATAATGACCTGGATGGGAAGTTTGAGTCAGTTTCTATGCACATCAAGAAACTGGACACACAAGTTGCTCAGACTGCTGAAGATGTTAGACGCCCCCAAGGAGCCTTACCTGGGAAGGTTGAGAAGAATCCTAGAGAATCTTGCAATGTGGTAAAGTCTGAAACAGGGAGTTCGGTTGAGGGTCAGTATAATTCTCCTGCTCCATACCCTAAAGAGCTTGAGAAGGTAGAAGATCAAGGCGAGTTCACTATACCATGCAGGGTTGGACAGCTGGTTTTCAGCGATGACCTATGCGATTTTGGAGCTAGTATCAATGTTATCTCCTTGGAGACTATGGAGAAACTTGGTATTGAGCTGATGCAGGAACATCACTCCTCTGTTTCGTTTGGAGATGCATCTTCCAAGGTACCTAAAGGAAGACTTGTTGACTTCAGTCTCCTGGTTGGAAATTGCAAGATTCCTACAGACTTTACGGTTGTTGAGATGGCAAGAGAAGGAGCTGTTCCGATCTTGTTGGGAAGGCCATTCCTCAACACAGCTGGGGCAAAGTTAGACTTTCTGAGTCAGAGAGTCGTGTTGCAGAACGTTGACAAGGACGTTTCATATCCTATTCGAGCTTCTTCGAGTCTTTTCGGTGGGATGATTTAAAATGATGAAAAAGACAGTGACTGTGACGAGCAGTATGAGTTGTTTCGCGAACATGAGAGGGACTCGGCTGAACATCAAGACACTTGTATCCTTTATCGTCTTGAGAAATTCTGCAACTACGATGTTAATGGTCTTGTTATCAAAATTTTTGCAGGCAGCCCTGATATTGATACTGGTGTTGTTTACACGGTCAAGGAAATAGGCTGCGATGGAACTATTGCATTGCTGGATGCATTAGGAAGGATAATACATACGAAAGATGAACAGTTGAAAAAGTTCATCATTGAGGAGATCAGTGTCCAAGGAGTGAGCAAACCTTACTCAAGCAGTTCCGCTATCTGAATGGTGTCCAAGTCAAGCTAATGACTGTAAAAAAGGGCTGAGTGGGAGACAACCCACTATTAGGTAATTTGTTTTTCGTTTTTCCTTTCTGTTTGATTTCGTTTTTGTTTTTGTATTTTTGTTCAAAAGTAAGAAGCTCTCGAAGGCACAGATCGATTGATCTACCAATGATCGATCGATCAAAGGCACACAGTAGGTTATGCACGATCAAAAGCACGACCGAGCATAAAGCATCGATCGATCAGGAGTAGCGCACGATCCATTGCCCGACCAATAACACATGATCGATCGAGCGAGGAGTAGCGCACGATCTGTTGCCCGACTGGATAAGCACAACCCGACCAAATGAGCAAAGACCGACTAATCGAGCATGAAGAACGCACGATCCATAGCACGGCATGAAAAGCATGGACCGATCGAGCAGTAACACCGCACGATCCAGAGCACAAAATGAAGAAAGACAGATCGATCGAGTAATTTAAGAAGAGTTTGCGCACGATCCATTGCCCAACCAAGCAGGTAAGGATCGATCGATCCCAGATCCAGGTTCCCTCTTCTTAAACGCGCAGAACAGTTACATTTCGCGAAAACCCTATTGCAAAAATTTTTAAAACTTGATTTCGCTCTCGTTTTTTCATCTGTTTTCGACGATTCACAAGCCTAATCCGCTTAAAATCTCGTCCTCTATCTCATTTTGTGGTTTATAACTCCGATTAGCAAATGTATGTCTTCTAAATTCGAATTTTTGGTCCGATTTTGAGGTTGAATTGGGTAAAAAGGAAACTTATTTTCTTGTTGATTTTCATCGATTAACTAATGCATGTGCCTCATTCTTACATATATTTGACCCCCTCTTGCTGTTTGGATTGTTGAAATTCGATTAGAGATTGCTTGCTAGGTTGAAAGAGAATTTTTAGTGGAATTTCGACATTTTTAGGCTTGATTTTGATTTGTTGTAGTTCGATTGATGCATTACTAGATGTTGATATTGTTTAATTAAAGAAGCAATCGAACCACTGATCATTTGTACACCTAGAATCTCGAATTCTTGTGAATTTTCTCGATCACAAACTCAAATTTTTGGTTGTGTCTATGTTCTTTATTTGTAGATGGTGCGCACATCAACCTCCAATCCTAGGAAACCTACAAAGAAGGTCAGGGTATCTTCAAATCTGCAGCGCGACAATACGATGATATGCCTGGACGAGGTCAACTTGGTGACTGTTTGCCGTGGCCGAGGCCGGAACAGACATACTTTGTGGATAGTGTGACTAACAGGGATGGCCCTGCCCTTGTCAGAAATACAACAACGTACAAGGATAGGACTGAGGGAGATGGTTGGAAGAGCTTTCACGAAAGCTTCTATGATCAACTCCTGACAAACACGTTGATCCCGACCAAGTTCCTTTGCCGCGAGACAATAGACAGGATGAGCGTTCTGGAAGATGTTGTGCAGCTGTTTGACAATCTTGGTCTGACCAAGTTCTGCTTCGAGGCCTATCCACTATATCCAGAGGTAGTCCAGCAGTTCTTGGTGACATGTGATCTGCACGCATACGCTGATCCCCATAGTCCAATCTATGCAGAGTATGTGACATACCAGTATAGAGGAGCCCTCTACACGATCACGATTCAGGAGGTATACAAGATTTACAGTTTTGATGAGTATGCAGTTGGGCAGAAACTGTCAAAGAACTCTCCTCCAAAGAATGAATTATGGTATGTGTTGTCAGGTGACGGGTATCAGGGTAAGGCCTCAAAGCTCACTCACATAAGGAATCCAGCCATTAGGATAGTCGTCAAGCACATCGGGTCGACGATTCTGGCAAAAGAGGAGTCAGGCAGTGTGACCAAATCTCAGCTGGAGTATTTAAACAACGCCATCTCTCCTATGGTACCAAATCTGTACCACGACCCTACCCTCGCTGCATGACCTCGTTTGAACATCATCTGGGGCTATCTTTTTGACAACGAGCTGATCAGGAGCAGATACAAGGGTGACCCAAGGAAGGGAGTGGTTGAGCCAATCGGTAATCTCCTGACACCGATCTTCATGCACCATGGGTTAGACCTCGAGGAGACAGAGGTTGTTCAGAGGATCGATTTGATCGATATAGCTACCTTGGCAAGATTTGGGTACCTTCTGGATAAGAAGCAGTGGACTTTTTTCGATGATACACCCCAGATGATGTACGTCACCATCCTAGCTCCTCACATCACTTCAGTAAGCTGCAGAGAGAATGTGTAGTTCCGAACTGATTTGTCGCATCCCGAGATCTCTGGTAAGCTTAAGGAGAAGGAGACTGCACCGCATGCTCGATGTAGGAGAGCTAGAGCTTCCACATCCACTCAGTTCATACCTCGAGCATCAGGCGCTCAACCTTCTGGCTTTCTGCTTCCCGAGTTTCCTGAGAAGGAACTCAGATTGCTTCACTACTCGCCGAACTTCACGGATCGACAATTCAAAGAATGGCAGGTTGAGAACGAGAGGAGGAAGAGGTCGATCCAGCGGACAATCTGGAACGCTTTGAGGAGGATCCCAGTGTCCCTTTGTATGAGTGCACATGTAGTCGATCGTGATGAGCATGCCTCCATGCCTACCGCACCTACTCGCCGACCGGATGTTGCTGGACATCGGTCTGATGATGATGAGGATGATCAGACAGTGGAGTACCGTGTTCCTCACCGCCGCAGAGCACCAGGCGACCGCTACAACGAGAGCCTTGGGTAGCTCCTGTGCTACTTCCAACTTTTGCTTCAGTTTATTTTCATTTTACTATTTCTTTTTGTTACTTTTATTTCTTATGCGTTTTTATGTCTTCCTTTTGGTTTATTTTTACACAGGGACAGTGTAAAGTAAGTCTGGTGGAGAACACTTATGGACTAACACATTTTTCTGTTCTGTTTCTTTTCATTCTAGATTTTTCAAACTACTTCCTTCTTTTATTTTTGTACTTTTGAGATTTTGAGGCTGACATCATATTATTTGATTTTCTATTTTCTTATCATTATCCTGAACTTAGTATCACTTGTTTTGCATTTGTCAGGAATCGATTAGAGCATTGGAAATCCTGGAGACAAAGCAACACTCATTTTTAGAGCACACTCATCTCAACTTTCAGGGGATTTCATGATGATTTCACACCTAACCGGACTTAATCCTCTCGTCAAGGGAATTGGTAATACGTCAGGTATATTCCTTCTCTTTACTCAATGAAAGATGTTCCTTCTAAATGTGGTTATGTGTCTCTCTTCATCAATCCCTGTTTCAGTTAAAGTATAATAGAATCATCTTTCTTTCAACTCAGCTCGCATAATATGGCCTAAGGTGAACCGGGACAGTGCGTAAACCCGTACTTTTTTGTGTTTTCATTGATAAAGCTAATACATTGATGCCTAATGTGAACTGAGACTCTGCGTAAACCCGTACTTTTTTGTGATTCATTGATAAAGCTGGAGAAAATAAGTGTGAGTTTGTGCAAATGTAGGAGTTGAAATAAGAAGTGATTTAAAATGTTGAATAGGGAAGTTGATACCTAAGGAAATCCGGGAAGAATTAATTTTATGGAAAGAGAGAATAGAATCAGACTGAAGGTAGTCTAGAGAGTAGGAGTAGAAATTTTTCGCCTTTTGATCGATAATCCCTCGAATGAGACTACATTTAGATTTATTAGGGAGTCAGTATAGCAAATCTGATTTTTGTTTTGAAGTGTGACACAAAATTGTTATGTTGATAAGTCACATTCTTGTGATCACTTTGGACTTGATGTGCAGGATCTCGAGAGAGTCATTTATCTGATGAGATGTGATCTTGCTACAGTCTTTCTTTCTTTGCTTGAGGACAAGCAAGAAGCTAAGTCTGGGGGAATTGATGTTCCTCATATTTTGTCGGTTTTGAGCTCATTATTATAGTTATATTTGGGAAATTCGTCTATGTTTTATTGAGATTTCAGGTCAAAATCGTTCAGAGTTGGAATCATGTTTAAAGGTGGACTTTGGAGAAGTTTGAAACATTTTTCGGCTTTCTCCACGAAAGGAAGGACCGATCGATCTACCAAGGATCGATCGATCAATGATCTGAAAGGATTATGCACACGATCTGAAGAATGATTTGGTTTCTGAGAAGATCGATTCATCATCCAAAAGATCGATCGATCAACCAAGGATCGATCGATCAAAGTCTTTCGCAGAAACCTAATTTCGCGATTTTCAGCTCTTGTTTTGGGCCTTCTAAATACTCTTTTCCTATTTTTATTTGAAAGCAGTCTTTTGAATTGAGAGAGAATGAATTTTACAGAGTTTTAAGAGTTTGTAAGCTAGGAAGAAGATCTCTTCATACTTGAGAAGAATTTCTGAATCCTCTTTATTTCTGTTAATGCGATTTCAGTTTCAGTTCATCATGACTTGCCCAATTTGTTGTTCTATGTTTGAGTAGATCTTAGATCGGATCTAGGAATTCTAGGGTTTTAGAATTCACTGTTGGGGAACAAATAGGATTGATGAATAGATGATTCTCTTTTTAATACTTGAGTCCAATGCATAGATTAACCTAATCACCTAGTCGATGAATTTATGTTGTTAACTTTCCAGAAGATTGTTAAGAACTAGAACTAAATTAGAAGAGCAATTCCTTCACTACCAATGATAGTTGATGCTAGGTCGGATTGTGGGTAATTGAACCTAAACGATAAAACCTATCTGTAATCTCAAACCAACGAGGGTTAGGACCTTTAGGTTATTAATAGAGGGTGAATTCAACGAGAGTTGGTTTAGCTTTATTTATGTTCGAGCCGAGAATAAGATCAGAGTAGTTCCTGAATAGTTTCCCTGACAACAATTCCAACTCTCGGATGAATACCCGACATCCGATTACTTTAGTTATTTGATTAAAATCACATTAAAGTTTTTAGAATTTACTTCCTTTATTTGAGTGATATAGCTTACGATTCAACATAAATTGAGAGTGTAACTTGGTTCTTTGAGGAATTCGACCCCTAAGTACTATTACGTTTGCTGTGCACTTGCAGTAGGATATAGGGTTAAAACTCGTAGTATCACTTGCCTACTGGCTTTTTTAAATCTGGCTCCTACTACTGCAGGTAGGGGGTTTGATCCCTTGTGCCTTGAAGATTTGTAAAGTGACTACACCACTGGGCCAGCTGTCCTCGGCGATAGACTATTTAGTTTAATTAATTAAATTTTTTCTAATTTTAATTGAAAAGTTTAATTATTATTTATTAAACAATAAAAATACTTTCATATATTTTGGTTCTCATATTTAAAAACGCTTTAAACTCATGAATCTTAATAAAAAAATATTACAAAAGTAAAACACGCCAAAAATACAACTAAACATATATTTTGTACCCAAAATAAGTAACACTATAAATATTATTCTTCTTAAACTACTTATTTTATTTTAGTAGAATCAATTACCATATATATATAGACAAATATAAAACTTAACCGTGAAGTAAATTGTTTAATTTTAACAACATAAAACAAATGATGATATATGGCCAATACTTTTTCTCAAAATAGTGTGTAGATCTCAAACTTCTATCTTAGCAAAAAAATATCAAAACTGCACATAATCAATAGATTTTGTAAGAATATTAGTAAGTTGCTCTGTTGCAAATACTAGTTTACTGTCTTGAGAAGCGTTTCGAATAATGTAGCAGTCATTTTTAATATGTTTAGTCTTTTTATGAAACACCAAATTTTTCATAATATGAAGTGCATATTTGTTATCACAATTAAAAGTCACCACTTCAAGATGAGTGATACCAAATGTAGGTAGCAATTTGAGTAGCCATATACGACATTGCTCTATATTTGCTTCAGCCGAAGATCGTAAGATCTTCTTTTGTTTCTTTACTTTCTGAGATATAGGCAAATCTCCAAGAAGAACGACAAAACCCGTGAGTGATCAACGTGTGAGTGGACATGCAGACCAGTCGGAATTACAATAGGCCGTAACATGGAGATTTGGTTGAGAAGTAAGAAATATACCTTCACCAACAATTCCCTTGAAAAAACGAACCACTCGGATCACGGCATAACTAAGATCTAGATATGTGATCGAGAAGTAAACTAGACGCCAACTAATCTTCTGTAACTTGAGGGATCATAACAAAAATTGCTTTCATCTCATTGCAATGTATGATTTTACTTAATTGGTGTGTCATAAGGTCGAGAACCTGTTACATCGCATTCTGTTACAATGTGTAAGGCATACTTACGTTGACACACATATATTCCTTCATTATTCCGAGAGATTTTCAAGCCTATGAAATATTTCAACGCACCAAGATCCTTCATGCGAAAACATTAACTCAGGTAGGTTTTGAATGTTGAGATAAGAGCAGAATTGTTACCACCTTTAACCAAGTCGTCGACATAGACAAAACATAAATGCACGACTCTCCACGAGAATACGAATCCAAAGAGTAATCATTTTTATTTTGTACAAAGCCAAAACAAGTCAAGGAGTCCGAAAGTTAAGCAAACGAACAACATCATGCTTGTTTGAGTCCATAAGGAGATTTCTTCAGCCACATTCAAGAAAGTCCTAACCATAGTCATCTTAATCACATGAACAAATGTTTCATCATAGTTGGTACCTTCTTCTTGTTTATTTCCAAGTACTACCAATCTCGCTTTATATATTTCCAAAGTACCATCAGAGTTTAACTTAATCTTGAAAACCCACTTACAGCCAATAGCATACTTTTCTTCTTGAAAATCAACAATCTCTCATGTGTCATTTAACTCAAGAGCATCAATAGAATCATTACACCAATGAGCATGTTTCATTGCTTCTTTGAAAGAAGTTGGCTCCATGTGAGCATCAATTGCAGCTACAAATATTTGTTGTGCAGTAGACAAATTAGCAAGTGTAACATAATTGGTTAAAGGATAAACACACTTACTAGAAAGAGTTAGGGCATGTAGAGCTTTGTTGTGAGAGGGTTTATCATCAACAGTTGCAGAGTAAGTAACATATGAATCAAGTAGAACCGACGACTTCTTTGTTCGTTTTCTCGACCCATTTGTTTTGTTTCTTCTGTTAGAGACACAACTATATCAAGAGATATAGCTGGAGGTACATCCGCAGGAGGTACATATTCCGCATTGTCCACGATTTAGGTATCAAACACCTCGAGCTTATCATCATCTCGTACTTCTTGTGACACCAATGGAGTAACAATTTCAATTGTATCTTGAATGGATCTGTGAGAGAGCAGCAGAGGAGATATCTCCTCATCACCAAAAAAGTGATAATTTCAGATTCACCAACGATTTCGAAAAAAAAAATATTCTCATAAAACTCCACATCTCGAGAAGCAAAGATTACCTCCGTCTTTCAATCAAATGCTAACCAACCCTTCTTCCCAATGAGATATCCAAGAAACACACAACGAGTACTGCATTTTTGCATATTTATCTTGCGGCTTTGGTGCTTTAGATGCATAACACAAACACCCAAAAATACGAATGTCATCATAACTCGGCGGGTGATTGAACACAAGTTCAAAAGGAGTCCTTTTGTCAAGTAATGGTGATGGCGTGCAATTAATTAAATATATGGCGGCTTGAATACTTTCACCCCAAAATTTTGTCAACAAACAAGATTGGAACAACAATGCCCTAGCAACATTCAGTACATGCCGATGTTTTCTTTTTACACGCCCATTCTGTTGGGGTGTGTGAACGCAAGATGTATGATGCGTAATGCCATTCTCTGCAAAGTAGCTACACAACAGAAGAATCTCGGTTCCATTGTGTGTTCGTATTATTGTGACCTTGTCAAATTGGCAATCAATCCAAGTGATAAACCTCTTGAGAACTATTGGTACCATTGACTTGTCTTGGAGTAAGTGTGTCCATACTACATGAGAGTAGTCATCAACAATTGTTAAGAAATAGCAAAAACCACAAGTATAGGAAGTTTGATAAGGACCCCAAACATCACAGTGAAGTAACCCAAATAATTCATCTGCTTTATTTAGACTTTCAAAAAAAGACGTGTTTGTTTTTCTATAGAGCATACCTCACAATAGTCATTAAGCTTGCTACTACTACGAGAGAAAGAACCAAAATCAGAAAGCAAACTAAGGATTTTAGACGACACATGACCCATTCTCTTATGCCACAAATCTCGAGAATCAATTTTGGAACTCTGACATGCCTGAGGAACAACTGAACCCGCAAGATGATAAACCCCATCACGAGCTTCCCCCTCCAATAAAACTCATCAAAACTTGGTCCTGGATAAAACAAAGCTCGCGTGTGAATCTGACAACATTAGCAATATCACAAAGGAGTTGAGCAACAAATATAAGAGAAATATGAAGAGCTGCTGCATAAAACACATTATGCATAATAATTTTTCCTCCAAGAGATAAAGTGCCATTCTTAGTGGACCAAGCAAGAACATCATTCGGTAACTTGATTGGACAAGCATCGATGTTTTGAATATTAGTAAGGAGAGATATGTTTTCAGTCATATAATGACTTGCACCTGAATCTATTATCTAAACATATCGGCTGTGTGTGCCATAAAGAATCAATTTCTCGCTTTTACTGGAAAGTTTCTCACTCGATGAAGCCTTTTTGCTATCTATATAACAAATTACTCCATTGAGCAGGTATAATAGATGGAATACCAGTAGGAGTTGTGACCATGGTGGATGTGGATGCTTGGTTAACACTTAGAGTTCCTTTGTTTTTGCCACGTTCATGAGAAGAGCTTCCTCCGCCGCGACCTCGGGAAAAAGAACCGTTAGAGTTGCTTTGTTCTCTCCACCATTCAAGATATTCAACAATCTTAAAACATTAACTTTTCTCATGTCCTGTTCAACCACAGTGAATACATAGAAGTGATTTTTTGCGACTTCAAGTGGTGCAGCAGACATACCGATAACTCCATTCATTACATCTTATGTTTTGGTGAAACTATGATGCCTTTCTTCTTGTACGACCTATGAGTACACTTGTCTGAGTGTTAATTCAGATAACCAAGTAAGAAGGTTGAACCGAGTGATTCCAAATCGGCTGCTATCGATGCCCATTAGAAATTGATGAACTCGAACACCTTCTTGCTTTTTGCGGTATTCCACCATAGAGACACAAGCAGACTTCTTACAACACGAAAAACCTTTATCCAGGTCAGCTAAATCATCCCAGAGAACACGCAAGGCACCATAGCATTTATATCAGGTGAGACCTTCTTGTTTGAACCTCCGAATCTCATACCGAAATTGATGCTTGTGTGTACTATCGCTAACAGAAAACCTCATCCTAATGTTTTCCCACATCTCCGAGACATTTTCTACAAGTGAGATTGAAGAACAAAGCTTCTCGTCAATACTTACTAAAATCCAGCCAATCATAAGAGATTTGACCATGTCCCATTCGTTCCTTCTTTTGTTTTTTGTAGGGTTCCATTAATAAATCCTAATTTTCTTTTCATTCGAAGAGAATTCATGAACTTTGACCATCTTTCATAGTTAGCTCCATTGAGTAGGATCGATGTGAGAACATGTCCATTGTGCTCTCTAGTATGGGTTGTGTATGACCACATGAGCGCCTCTTCTTTGACCTCAACAACAACCATGATCTTGATTCAATGTTTTAGGTTTTTTTTTCTACGATGAAACCCTAAATTAAAATTTGGTTGTCTATTTTTCGAGAGCAAATTTTGATGGGATCAGTTACAATATATAGACAAACATAAGACGTAACCGTCAAATAAATTGTTTAACCTAACAACATATGTAACTAATGATGGATTACGGCCCAAACTGTTCTATAAATTAGCAAATAACAATTATGTAAATTATGTGAAATTAATATGAATTGTGTTCAGTTTTAAGTTTTTAATGCTTGTGTATTAAAATAGCAATGAAGAATTTTTTAAAATTTGGGAAATCAAAAATTCGTGTCATATCTAGAAGAAATTAACTAGCTGGTAAAGGTTTATGTTTTTTCATTTAATAAAGTTAACATCGTTTGTTTATATTGGCTTATTCGGATAATTGATTTGTGTTAAATTTGAATTTTTTGAATATTTTCTTATTAAAATGGTAACGAAGAATTGAAAGCCAAAAAATCAATGTTAAAAGAAAAAATTAGCTGATAAATTGCCATCCAAAAAAAAAAAAATTTGCAATAACGAATGAGAGCGACGCTCAGTTTGGTAAAAATCGAACAGTATTAAAACGTAAAACTAAAAAAAAACATATGATAGGCCACTCGACGTGGACCGAATACTAATAATAGAAACTTACAATTGACAGGTTTCACTTTGTATCAAATAAATATCATACCGACATAAGTTTAAAAAATAAAAAATAAAGATCATACCGACATGAGTTCAAAACTCTCTCTCTCTCTTTTTTTTTTTTTTTTTTTTTTTTTTTTTTTTTTTTTTTTTTTTTTTTTTTTTTTTTTTTTTTTTTTTTTTTTTTTTTTTTTTTAAAACTACGTGAATCCTCCTATGCTCTTCTCACAAATACTCTAATGCAAACTAAAAAAAATTCCACAGGAATAAAGAGTTTTATCACTTCCCTTGGAAAGAGAAAACTCTTTGGAAAATGGATCAAACCCAGGAACCAATCAAACTTCACCACCAGCCATCAGGTATATTTTAGATCAGAAACTTGGGTTTGTTTGTTATTGTGTGACATTCCTCTTAATAAGTTATTATAATATGTTATACAGAAGAAGAAGAGCATCATGAGAATGGTGCGTCTAAGATGTTTAGGAAAGTAAAGGCAAAAGCTAAGAAGATCAAGAACAGTCTAACGAAACATGGTCAAAGCCATGAGCAAGATCACGATGTGGTCGATGAAGGCGATGAAGGCGATGAGCTTGAACCAGAAGCGATTGGTGCACCAGGTTACTTTCTTTGTAACTTTACTTTCATTTATGATCTTACGGTTCTGTTTTTTTTGTTAACAGTAATTTACAGTTTCTTGGTTTTATATTTGTGTGTACAGTGAGAAGTGGTGTAACGAGTCAACCTGAGTCTCTAAACCACCCTAGAGAAGCTAATGTTCCGGCACCAGAAGAGATTATTCCACCAGGGACTAAGGTTTTTCCGGTTGTTTCTTCCGATTACACCAAACCTCCATTACAAGATGTCTCTTATGGACACGAAGCACCTCATTCTGTAAGAACGAATGACATATCTGACAAGGAAGAGAGAAGTGAGGCCCCTATTCATCAACCTCTGTCCGAATTGTCGGACAGAGAAGAGAGACCAGAGGCTCATCAAGAGGGACTGAACACACCTGTTTCTTCTCTTCTTTCTGCAACAGAGGATACATTACGTGAAGATGAATATCTCGGTGGTCAAAGAAAAGTCAACGCCGAGACACCGAAGAACTTGGAGGATGATTCGGCTGTTACCGGAGGAGGATCAGAGTATCCTAGTGGTGATATATCTGGTTATCAGTCCAAAGTTACTGATCCAACCAAAGAAGGTGAGAACGTCGAACGAGTTTTGAGGGACAGCATTTTGTGTTTGTAGGGCTTATGAATCTTAGTAACTGTTGTCTATTACTACTTATATCTAGGTAGTGGAGAAGCTAAAGTACTATAAATACTACTTAGTCTCTTAGTAAGATGAAAGTGACTGATGAATCTTCTGATAAAAATTCAGGATTTGGATTCGAAACAGACTTTCTGGACAAAGAAGAGAGAAGAGAGGCACCGATTCAACGTCACGAGGGAATGAACACTCCTGTTTCTCTACTTTGTGCAACAGAGGATGTGACGGGGACGTTTTCTCCTGGTGGTGAAGATGAATACCTCGGTGAATTGGGTGGCAAATTTCCGGCAACTAGCAATGAGTTTGATCAGAAGACCAAATTTGGTGTCAACAAGAGTTCTCCGACAAGGAACCATGAGTTTGATGTGAAGAATGAATCTTCAATCGACAAGAATTCTCCATCGAGAAGCCATGAATTTGATTTGCAAACTGAATCTGCAGTCGAAAATATTTTGCGGGTGGGATTTGATAGTGATTCAGGAGCTGAGATTGGGAAAGAATTCTCGACGGAAAGACGTGAATTTGATCAGAAGAATGAATCTGGGAGAAACGGAAATTCACCAATGGAATTTGGCGGCGGATTAGGAGGGAATTTCCCTGTGGGAAGCCAGGAGGTATGCCTAAAAGATGAATCTGAAATCGGAAAAGATTCGCCGACGGGATTTGGCAGAGAATCAGGTGAAGATTTTCCGGCTAAGGGAAGCCATGAATACGGCGAGAAAACAGAGGATTACCTTCCGACGAGAAATGATGATGTGAAAGTAGAGACTGAGTTGGGAAGAGGTGTACCGACGGGAACTCATGATCAGTTCTCACCGGAACTCTCTCGCCCTAAAGAAAGAGATGACTTTGAGGAGACGAGAGATAACTTCGAGGAGACGAGAAATGAGACAAAACCCAGCACTTACACAGAGCAGTCCACTTCTGTGAAAAATGGCGTCGCTTCAAAGCTAGGTAACTCCGGAGAAACCCCAGTGAAAGATGAAACTGAAGTGGCTCATGAGAAGTTGAATCCGGTTGAGGATAAGGATACAGAAACAGAATCAACCGTGACAACGAAATTGCCATTCTCTGGAAGTGGAAATGGAGTGGAAGAGACGGAACATGTGGAAGACAAAGGTGTCTCTGCTAAAGATGATCTGTCAGAAGAAGACAAGGCTTTATCTGAAGTGCTAGCCGAGAAAGTTAAGATCGGAGGAGGAGAAGAAGAGAAGAAGGAAATAGAAGTGAAGGTGGAAAAGATTCCTACCAAGGAGAATGAAAACAGTGAGGCTGTTGCAGAGGAAGAGAAAGCAGCAGGAGGAGGAATGGTGGGGATGATCAAAGGATGGTTTGGTGGTGGTCCAACGGAGGAGGTGAAGCCGAAGTTGCCACATTCTGTTCAAGAGTCTTCACAATCACTTGACACTACTGTTGGTAAAACTCACTAGTCCTTGTTATAGGTTTAATTCATATTTTGGTGTGTTTGGACTTGATAAACCATTTCCTTGTAATGGTAGGAACAAAAGAGTTGTCGGAATTCGGTGGAAGTGAATCGGGGGCGACCGACGGCCATCGCGGAGTTGTGCCAGTGCAAAGGGAACTTTAAGAGTATGAGAACTGATATTTGAATGTTACTGTGTTTTTTGTTTTCAACTTTCGTGTATCAACTATCATGTAATCCTTTTGTATGTTTGGTAAATAAAATATGATTATTGCCTTAGGTATTGATTTTCGACTAATTTGTACCAGCCCAATGAGAATATTATTGATTCCTATAAAACCTTAAGTCAAGTACAAGTACAACCCATTATTCTATAAAGTTTTTAGCCCTTTAAACTTTTAAACTAACTAGCCTTTCGAATCACTCTTTGTAAACCTGGTCGCTCACTTTTCTGGACCGGGATCAATCCAATCCTGATTGGAACTTTCTCCCTGCAAAAGTTATTCACTGAGTTATTCACTTATTTGACATTTTGTCATCATCACATATTCCAAATCGAAAATAGACAACACGAGAAAAAAATAAAAATAATACGAAAATATCTTAAACCAAGCAAGAGATCTATATCAACCGACATATGTAAATGACCATGATTTAGAGTAAACCTCTTCCCGAGAGAGAGGATTTCATGGTTTACAATGACTCCTCCATAGAGATGACCATTTTCTCTCCGTAACTTATGTAGTGCATTAACAGTGCCTACCGATAACAAAAACACACACATGTAAGTAACATGTCAATAAAAATCTTCACATTTCCAATAGTCATGGATCATCCAAAAAATTAAACAAGATCAAATTTTTATAACTAACCATATCAAATATGATATATTTTTAATAATTATTTTTCTCATATTATATTTTATTATATTTTTATAAAAAAATTAAATTATCACACCACCAAAATTTCTGAAAGAAATATAGAAACATAGATTATATATTGCTCCATATATAAGAAATATGTATTTAAATATGCTCATATTATATACAAACATAGATTTTTTTTTTCTAAATAGAAGTAGTAATACAACAAAAACTCTTAATGACCATATATATTATAAGCTAATTCATATTACGTAAAAAATGTTTCGATGCATTAGTCATATATATATATATATTTATATTGTATGTAATATTAATTTATGAGATACATTTTACGTTATAAACATATATAAGTGGCACATATTACAAATTAAATATTTTAGTTTTTATGAGAACAAATAACTTAGATAAAAAACGAGAATAATATATATATATATATATATATATATATATTTTTTTTATAATTATTATGATCATATTTTTAATTTATATGTCGTTTCTAAACAAAAATAGTAATACGAAAAAAATATTCTAAAAACGGATCAGAAAATTGGTATTTCACAAATAAAACCATGTTTTAGTGTATACATTTTTTTGTATAAGTATATATAACTTTTAGGCGAACCCAAGTCAAAAATTTTTATAAAACCAAAACTTATTTAAAAAAAATAATAGTAATATTATATATATATATAATAATTATCTTATAAATTTGATATTTGTATAATAGCATATTTATTTTTGATATTCAATAATATGATATAGATCATTCATATTAGTAAACTATATGTCATTTGATAATAACAGATTATCTAACAAAAATATAAATCATTTGATATGGCTCATTTGATATAACATGTCATTTAATAAAAATAGGAAGGATTTAAATATCACAAATTATTAGATAATTATGATTACTTGATATTTACAAGTCAGTTGATATTTGATATTTACGATATATAATTTTATGCTTTTAGTGATATTCACATTATAAAAACTATCTTATATTGTAAAATTTTATCTTATAATGTAAAATTTTTAAAAATATTAAAAGGTTTCTAGCAGGTTTAGAACCTAGTGGTATGTTAATGACTTAATGCAAGGTAAATTTAGGTCATTCAACAAAAAGTTAAGAATAAAATTAGATGTTAGCAAAAGTTGGAGATTTTAAACGTAAAAATTAGTAGATTTTCAACAAAATTTAGAAACTAGAGATTTTTTTTGACATTTTTTTCTTTCAATTTTAAAACAAATGACTACGTTAATTTTACTTCAAAGAATACATACGTGTGATGAGTTATCGTATGCACTTAGGGTAATGTAAGAAATTGGATGACCTTGGAAACTAACATCTTCGACTGGGCCAACGACGTTTGAAATCGCTGTGGTTATAGAAAGGTTTTTTGAAATGATTCCTGCTACCTATAATTAAGAAACCATCTTATATAAGTCACCATATATAGTTAAACTAAGTCAACGACTTAAGTTCACTTTCTCACTTTTAGATACCTTTGTCCCGAGCACATTCATGATCATCCTGTTAATCCAATATATTATAATAGGGTGAAGAGAATTCTTCTTTCGATCCATTGTAGATTTAGCTTTTGACAGATGAACTAGTGGATTTTTTTCTAAACCAATTGAGAATGGGATTGTAATGAAGCTTATGTAGTTTCCCCATCAGCATTTTGAGTCCTTAGCCATCATATCTTCCAAAGGCTCTTTACAAGCATACCATGTATGTATTATTAGTATATTACTTGAGATATGTATGTATTTTTGTGCTAAGAGTTTAATTTAAAGTCTAAATCTCTAACCTGAATCC
The DNA here is from genome assembly GCA_023374145.1 of Lepidium sativum. Classification (NCBI taxonomy): domain Eukaryota; kingdom Viridiplantae; phylum Streptophyta; class Magnoliopsida; order Brassicales; family Brassicaceae; genus Lepidium; species Lepidium sativum. The sequence goes on along the minus strand of JAKUCM010001455.1, from coordinate 1,301 downwards.
TAATTTTCGACCTTAAATTTACAGCAATGGAAATATACATCTTCACCGATCCCTTCAAGGTCTACATTAGGTACAACTACATGGGTCTCAATATTTACTTCGTCTTGATCCATTTTCTCCATCATCTCCCTGTGAAAATTAGCAATATAGAGACCAAAGTTTTGTCACATAAAAAATGAGAATCGAAACCTCATTCAAGTTAAGCAAAAGAAATTGTATGTGCGTAGAGTATCAATATGCTGGAAAAACGAGGATGCTTTGACGTTATGCTTCAAGGTGTCTACAATGATCTCTGTGTTGATCTTCGTTTTAAATCCAACCATGTTTATGACACAAACGTTCAAGGCTGGCGATTGGAGAACACGAGCTAGTGGGCTAAGCGGCTCTTTCTCCGTTGTTTCTCTCCTTGATGTCTGTTTTTTTTTTCCAAAAATAGCTACGTACATTTATAAAAGTTAAGATCTAATAATGACACACCCTATATCTAATAAGAATAAAAAATTATGGGGCTTGTCTAAACAGGTTGGTTTTAATCAATCTGTTTGCAAGCTAATAAAGATATCCACGTCGAGTTGGTTGATAAAGACATTCAATGTTGCAGTGGAAATTGGAATACACCATACCGAAGATATCTATATTGTAAGTAGTGTAAATATATTTTATAAATTTGTGTGTATCTTTTAAATCATTACATTACTTATTAATTAGGTCTAACATTTTTTTTGTCAACTGGACATACAATTAATTAGGTTTAACATTATTCTATATAATAGAATCATACCTAGTGCTAGACCTGAGCCAAGAGATAAAACATTTGAATGAGACTTCTAAATTTTAGAGGCTCCTAATATGTTTTTTTCCAACATATATGTATAATTATGTTTGTAAAATTTAAATAAAATAATATTATAGAAATAAAAAATCAAAGAAAGATAATGTACATTTGGATATATATTATTGAGTGGATCAAAAATATTTGGAGGTGAATATTTTACAAAATTGATAATAAAAGATTTGAATAATTTCAAGAGTATGAATTTATTTGGATATATTTGATTAGTCTAAAGAAGTTAAATTCAACAGATGATAGTTTGAAGATATCATGTACTAAGCTTGAAATTTTTCTTAACTACGGAGAAATTTGATATATTGTTAGGAATGATTTAAAAAATACTGTATAAGTATTTGATTTTTTGAAAAGATTCTAGGATTTTTATCCTAATATATGAGTTGAATATACTCTCTCTCTCTCATCTCTCAACAACAACTCACCGCAACGAGGAGGAGGAAAAAGAGAGAGA
>JAKUCM010001454.1:0-26594 GCA_023374145.1 Lepidium sativum | reverse complement strand
TCTCACAGTACATGTACAAGGAAGAGATCTGACATCAGGAGTCACTCTAAGGAGTTCAATGCATTTGGTTGATCTCGCTGGAAGTGAAAGGGTCGACAAGTCTGAGGTCACAGGCGATAGGTTGAAAGAGGCACAACACATCAACAAGTCTCTCTCTGCTCTTGGAGACGTTATTGCATCTCTCTCTCAGAAAAACAACCACATCCCTTATCGCAATAGCAAACTCACTCAACTGCTTCAAGACGCTTTAGGTAACCAGCAACCACTCAAGTTGTTATAGACTCGTAGTTCAATCTAAACCTAGTCACCGATTAAAATTATGTAACTCTAACCTCCAATTTCCAAAATGGTTTCTATTTTAATGTTTTCGATGTACTTCTACATTTTGTTCTTTTTACAAGTTTCATCATATGATTTTGTGTAAAGACAATGTTGGGTGTATGCAGGAGGACAAGCTAAAACGCTCATGTTTATTCACATTAGCCCTGAAGTGGAAGCTTTGGGAGAAACACTCAGCACCCTGAAATTTGCAGAGAGGGTGGCCACTGTTGAACTCGGTGCTGCTCGTGTCAACAACAAAGACACTTCTGAGGTTAAAGAGCTTAAAGAACAGGTCAGTATCTCCAATACATTTTTCACATTATCTGACTCTTCATTCTCTCATCATACATCTAAATCAGTTACCTTTGATATTTTCTTTCAGATTGCTAGTTTGAAACTTGCGCTAGCGAGAAAAGAGAGCGAGTCAAATCAAACGCAGCTCCCAAGACCCCTTACACCTGAAAAGCTCCTGAGGAGAAAGTCACTTGGCGTTTCGCCTTCATTCTCTAAATCAGCAAACACAAGACAGTTCCAAAACAAACATAAGCCATCACAGATTGATGATGTCAACAGCTTTGAGGTAAAGGGGGCAAGATAACTCACGCATTATTTACAAAAATCAAACTTTTGGATACATTTACCAGTGATTACTTCATAACGTACAGTGAAAATTGCTTGCAGGGTCAAAGTGACTCTGCATCCAGCCTTGACTTACAAGGACTAGTGGGTTCACCACCATGGAAAATCCCGTCGATAGATGGAAAAGAGGAGGAATTGGAGCTCACATCAGGTAGTGAATGGATTGATAAACACGAGGACGAAATGACACGTAATAGCAAACCTGTAAACAAATCACATAAACAGCTTGAGAAGCGATCTTCAAGCATGAAACGTGAGCCTCCGCGAATTGTAGACAATAGTAAGTGCAATGTTATAGATAAAGGATTTGAGGTAAGGAAGATTTCAGATGAAGATGAAGCAAATGAGTCAGATGAAACCGCAACAAGCGATTGCTCGGAGACAAACTTGATGTGGCAGTTGAATGTTCAAGTAAATATGCCTAGACCAAACTCTAATGGTTCTTCAGAGAGTTCTTCAACTAAGCCAAAAAAGAACCAAACAAAAATCAGTAGAGTTGCTTCTGAGACCAGGTGAATATATTGGATTTGCACCTGTTTTATATTTACTAAATGTTGCTAAATATGTTGGTGTAATGTTGATGAATCAGGAGTATGATACCTTCACTTATTCCCACGCCTACGATTACGAGGAGACTATCTCTTGGGGCTAATAACTCACCAGGACAAACTTCCTCAAGGCACAATACATTAGTTGTGAAGAAGAGACAAAACTCAAAGTAATGAATCACTTTGTGCATTATAATTACAATACAAAAAAAAAACAAATTATTTGTTGTCGGTTTTGATTGGTTTTTTGGCGGGCCCATTCATACGTGGTCATATATACACGACATATACAAAGAGTAGAATGTGTATGAACTATGAACCATAGGTTGAATATATGTTTGGTTTGGTGGCTTTCACTAGAATGTAATAATCAATTCTTTCTATGGACTTCTTTATTTCTATTTTTGGGGTTATATATTATAGTATAATGTATAGTCAATTTGTCTTCTCTACGCTAAGGCTTTTTGTAGTAATTTTACAAAATAATACTTATTATTAAACTATTTAATTAGAACCGAAATAATCCATAGATTGTAGTTTGACTAAATTAATCATGACGTAAAACTGCTATGAGTACATACTCAAACAATTATCTGAATGTATGTCAATATGTTTTTTAAGATAACTCTAGACAATATACTTTTTTCTATTTTTTTTTAATGAGAAAGTTAATATTGTTAAAAATAAAATGTTTTGCTTTACAAAACTCAACAAAATTGCAAAGGGCTCTTAGCATACGGACCGACGGTAAATTTGTTTGAGATAACTTATTTTCACAACCAAGGATCGAGTCCCCCACCTATATTATGTAGGAATTTAGCTATCGGGTCAGCGAGTTGTGGCCCAATATAATTTGCTGTTGACAAAATGATAACTTAATAAAATTCTATACATAATATCCAGCCAAAAAAAGAAAAAAAATAGAAAGGCATTAGTTAGTCCGAAAATAGCTTAATAAAGCCAGAATGCCATTAGATCTTTGAATCTTCTTAGATCTTCTAGTAGTAATGTAGTTTTTGACATCACGAACAGTCTGTTTGAACAAAGCCGACAATGAAAAAGAGTGAACATTATAAAACATATTGTTGCACTATCTCTAGATTGTGTAAGTAATAACATGTGTCACAATTTTCCTTAACAAAGCCGAAGATTGGGTACTTGATCTATCACACCATAACAACAAATCATCACATGAGTGAGAAGGAACCTAAGGGAGTCGTAGTCTTTATAATACCAAAGACCAAACAACATCTCTAAATTCACAGTGTAAAAATAAATGGTCCCTAGTTTCGAGAAACTTATCATAGAGACAACAAAAAGGTGAAACCAACAATCCCCAGGATTGAAGTCTTGCTCTTGTACGGAGTCGATCGAGTTGACATATCCAAAAATTGTAAGCCATTTTTGGTATAACAAGTTTGAACCAGACTGTACGATACCCAACCCTTCTCTGGTTGCTTAATTCTAATCACGTACCAAGCATGAAAAAATGAAAATAGTACTTGATGCCTGATCGGAGTTGATTGCCCAAGTATAGGTATCTGAGAGCGAATAATCAAAGAGGTAGAGCAATATTGGATAAGTAAGTTACTATGGTGAATGCAGCATCTGACCTAGGCTGAGGAAGGGTCTATCTACGTCCAATGTAAGCTTCTGCAAAAACTTTGATGAGAGGGTCGAGAGGTTTCCACCAGTCCCACCAGAAGCTATCATTTTGGCCAATTCCAAGAGTCAGTTCTCTTCTCCTGTAGAGTCCAAAAGTTTACTAAGTTGTGAAAATAGTGATACTTGTACCATGCAACCCATAAAGAACCACTACTAGCAAAAAGTTACCAAATGAGCTTGAGATTTGGAGCTGTGTTCCAAGATTGTAGGTCTCTCAGCCCAAGTCCCCCTTCTTTTTTTGGGCGTATAGACCTGGGACCATGCAACCTTCGCATGGTGCCTGCCATTTATGTTACATGACCATAGGAAATTTGAGCATAATCTCTCAATTTGTTTGATGCAGCCCTTTGGAAGCTTGAAAGATGTCATCCAAAACAACACTGTCCATGCAATTACAGAAGCTAACAACTGAGCTCGCCCACTAAATGAGACCATTTTGTTTTCCCACGCTCTGAATTTGCTCTTTAATATTTCTAGAAGTGGCTCATAATCGGAGATGTTGAGTTTGTGGTGAATCAGTGGAAGCCCTAGGTATCTGATAGGTAAAGTACTTGATGTGAATCCATATGAGTTAATAACATGTTGCTCATATCAAATTCTAGCTAAAAAAATTCAGATTTTGATTGATTAATTGCCAAACCAGACCAGCCTGCAAAGTCATCAAGTGTTTCCACTATACCAGGTAGAGAAGAGCTACCACCATCGAAAAAATCATCACATCATCAACGAAAGTCAAGTGCAAAATTGACATACCTGAGGTTCGAGGATGATAGTGAATATACTGAGATTGATAGCGGCTTGCAAGAAGCTTTGAGAAGACCTCCATAGAAAGCACAAAGATATAAAAGAAATAACAGATCCCTTATCTTAAACCTCTTGAGCTTTGAAAATAACCTTTCAGGGAGCCATTGATCATTAAGGAGAATGAAGGCGTAGTGATACACTCCATAATCTAGCCAATGTAAACCGATGGCATGTTTAAAGCCAAAATCATTGCCAAGACGAAATCCCAACGCACTAAGTCAAAAGCTTTACGTAGATCTACATTTAACATAGCTGTAGGATCTATATTGTTCATGTTGTAGCCATGAATGAGCTCGGTAGCGAGGAAAACATTTTTAGATAACAACCAACCCTTGATGAAAGCAGATTGACAATTTGATATCACCTCTGATAGGAAGTGCTTTAGTCGATAAGCCAAGAGCTTATAAATCATTTTATAAAGCGTGTTAAGGCAGGATATTGGGCGGAAGTGAGAAGGGTGTGAAGCATTGTCATTTTTTGGAATGAGCACCATGCTTGTTGTATTCTAAGTCTTGAATAATTTTATTGAATAAAAAAACTCTTTAATCGGTGATGTAACTTCACGTTCTATCGTTGGCCAACATGTGTAGTGAAAATTTATGTTGAGAATCCATTAGAGCCACATGTTTTGTTGTGTGGTTAACTGAAAAAGCTGCCTTTATTTCATCATTAGTGAAATGCACTGCTAATGCCTCTCTTTATTCACTTGAAGCAGAAACGTTTAGTAACAAGGTGATATCTTCTTGGACAAAAGACGCAGACTAATTCTCTCAACAAAGCATCAATGTATGGTAGTTTAGACATACATCGAATAGTTCAGTCTTGGAGTAAACTTTGAGTTCAATTTCATTTTCAAGGGAAGTGATGTGATTTATAGATTTTTTTGAAGAGATTACCCAATGGAAGAAATAGGAGTTACCATCACCTTCTTTGATCAAATTGATTCTTGATTTTTGAAATAAGAAAACTTTCTTCCGCTTCCGTAGCGTTTGCCATTTATGAAGATCGTCTAGCTCCAAATGAGTATAAGTTTGAGAAAGGTCCAATAACATTCTATTTGTGCCTCCAATAGCTGAACATGTGCATCAACTACATGCTTCTCCAAGTCAAAAAAGTTTTGTCTACTAAAGTGTTTAATTGGTTTCTTGAGGGCTCTAAGCTTCTTGGAAATATGATACATTTTTGTGCTCGTGATGTTGATGGAAAACCAATTAGCATAGATAATCGATTTAGAATCATCATTGGAGAGCATAAAAGAGTACATTTTAAATGACCTTCTGCTTCTTTGTTGGTCTTAAGATAGAGAAATAGAGCACCTTGTGTGATCTGAGAAATCTGGGTCACCATAGAAACCAATGATTGTAGATGTTGAAATAACCAATGATTGTTGACCAAAATTCTGTCAAGTTTCTTCGCGACACGCTGAGCTAAACTTTTGTTCCACCATGTGAACAAGCTTCCTTTGAAGTTCAAGTCACAAAGATCTGTATTTTCTAGACAGTCTCGTAATGCTCTCATTTTAGTATAGTGGTTTGTAACCAAAGTCGAGAAATGTTCATGAGGTCGAAATATATGATTGATATTGCCAAAAATAGTTCAAGGTCTTCCAAAGTAGGCGCTTGAATTAGAGAATTCCGCAATTTCTCTCCAAATGTCAGTTTTTTCCTCCCCTGAGTTAGAGACAAATATATAAGAGACAATGACCAGAGAAGAAGGTATATGGAGAGTCACTTCACATGAAATCACTTTAAGGGATTTATTGAGTATATGGTACCTCACCGAATGATGCCATACCACCCAAATTTTCCCAAGTTCTTTGGAGCTGTATTTATTATCAAAAGATCAACCGGGACAGACATTTGCCACAAACTTACTGTATTTGACCGATGTACATGAGTCTCTAGCAGAGTTTCTAAAAAAGGCTTTGCAGAAAGAAACTATTTACTAAAACCGTGGCGATGAGACACCTTACAAAATCTGCACACATTCCAACAAAAAAATCCTCTAACATTTGGATATGGTTGGTGGAGTCTTTTGCCTCGAAGATGTTTGATCAATCTCTTTGACAGATATTTCATAAACTCTGAAAGGTCTTCTGTTTCATCACCCATAGAATAAGAATCCCTATCAGACGACTGCACATCGAAAGAGTTTTACTTCATTGTTACAGGGTTAAGGACGACGTTTAGTAACAAGGTGATATCTTCTTGGACAAAAGACGCAGACTAATTCTCTCAACAAAGCATCAATGTATGGTAGTTTAGACATACATCGAATAGTTCAGTCTTGGAGTAAACTTTGAGTTCAATTTCATTTTCAAGGGAAGTGATGTGATTTATAGATTTTTTTGAAGAGATTACCCAATGGAAGAAATAGGAGTTACCATCACCTTCTTTGATCAAATTGATTCTTGATTTTTGAAATAAGAAAACTTTCTTCCGCTTCCGTAGCGTTTGCCATTTATGAAGATCGTCTAGCTCCAAATGAGTATAAGTTTGAGAAAGGTCCAATAACATTCTATTTGTGCCTCCAATAGCTGAACATGTGCATCAACTACATGCTTCTCCAAGTCAAAAAAGTTTTGTCTACTAAAGTGTTTAATTGGTTTCTTGAGGGCTCTAAGCTTCTTGGAAATATGATACATTTTTGTGCTCGTGATGTTGATGGAAAACCAATTAGCATAGATAATCGATTTAGAATCATCATTGGAGAGCATAAAAGAGTACATTTTAAATGACCTTCTGCTTCTTTGTTGGTCTTAAGATAGAGAAATAGAGCACCTTGTGTGATCTGAGAAATCTGGGTCACCATAGAAACCAATGATTGTAGATGTTGAAATAACCAATGATTGTTGACCAAAATTCTGTCAAGTTTCTTCGCGACACGCTGAGCTAAACTTTTGTTCCACCATGTGAACAAGCTTCCTTTGAAGTTCAAGTCACAAAGATCTGTATTTTCTAGACAGTCTCGTAATGCTCTCATTTTAGTATAGTGGTTTGTAACCAAAGTCGAGAAATGTTCATGAGGTCGAAATATATGATTGATATTGCCAAAAATAGTTCAAGGTCTTCCAAAGTAGGCGCTTGAATTAGAGAATTCCGCAATTTCTCTCCAAATGTCAGTTTTTTCCTCCCCTGAGTTAGAGACAAATATATAAGAGACAATGACCAGAGAAGAAGGTATATGGAGAGTCACTTCACATGAAATCACTTTAAGGGATTTATTGAGTATATGGTACCTCACCGAATGATGCCATACCACCCAAATTTTCCCAAGTTCTTTGGAGCTGTATTTATTATCAAAAGATCAACCGGGACAGACATTTGCCACAAACTTACTGTATTTGACCGATGTACATGAGTCTCTAGCAGAGTTTCTAAAAAAGGCTTTGCAGAAAGAAACTATTTACTAAAACCGTGGCGATGAGACACCTTACAAAATCTGCACACATTCCAACAAAAAAATCCTCTAACATTTGGATATGGTTGGTGGAGTCTTTTGCCTCGAAGATGTTTGATCAATCTCTTTGACAGATATTTCATAAACTCTGAAAGGTCTTCTGTTTCATCACCCATAGAATAAGAATCCCTATCAGACGACTGCACATCGAAAGAGTTTTACTTCATTGTTACAGGGTTAAGGACGACGTTTAGTAACAAGGTGATATCTTCTTGGACAAAAGACGCAGACTAATTCTCTCAACAAAGCATCAATGTATGGTAGTTTAGACATACATCGAATAGTTCAGTCTTGGAGTAAACTTTGAGTTCAATTTCATTTTCAAGGGAAGTGATGTGATTTATAGATTTTTTTGAAGAGATTACCCAATGGAAGAAATAGGAGTTACCATCACCTTCTTTGATCAAATTGATTCTTGATTTTTGAAATAAGAAAACTTTCTTCCGCTTCCGTAGCGTTTGCCATTTATGAAGATCGTCTAGCTCCAAATGAGTATAAGTTTGAGAAAGGTCCAATAACATTCTATTTGTGCCTCCAATAGCTGAACATGTGCATCAACTACATGCTTCTCCAAGTCAAAAAAGTTTTGTCTACTAAAGTGTTTAATTGGTTTCTTGAGGGCTCTAAGCTTCTTGGAAATATGATACATTTTTGTGCTCGTGATGTTGATGGAAAACCAATTAGCATAGATAATCGATTTAGAATCATCATTGGAGAGCATAAAAGAGTACATTTTAAATGACCTTCTGCTTCTTTGTTGGTCTTAAGATAGAGAAATAGAGCACCTTGTGTGATCTGAGAAATCTGGGTCACCATAGAAACCAATGATTGTAGATGTTGAAATAACCAATGATTGTTGACCAAAATTCTGTCAAGTTTCTTCGCGACACGCTGAGCTAAACTTTTGTTCCACCATGTGAACAAGCTTCCTTTGAAGTTCAAGTCACAAAGATCTGTATTTTCTAGACAGTCTCGTAATGCTCTCATTTTAGTATAGTGGTTTGTAACCAAAGTCGAGAAATGTTCATGAGGTCGAAATATATGATTGATATTGCCAAAAATAGTTCAAGGTCTTCCAAAGTAGGCGCTTGAATTAGAGAATTCCGCAATTTCTCTCCAAATGTCAGTTTTTTCCTCCCCTGAGTTAGAGACAAATATATAAGAGACAATGACCAGAGAAGAAGGTATATGGAGAGTCACTTCACATGAAATCACTTTAAGGGATTTATTGAGTATATGGTACCTCACCGAATGATGCCATACCACCCAAATTTTCCCAAGTTCTTTGGAGCTGTATTTATTATCAAAAGATCAACCGGGACAGACATTTGCCACAAACTTACTGTATTTGACCGATGTACATGAGTCTCTAGCAGAGTTTCTAAAAAAGGCTTTGCAGAAAGAAACTATTTACTAAAACCGTGGCGATGAGACACCTTACAAAATCTGCACACATTCCAACAAAAAAATCCTCTAACATTTGGATATGGTTGGTGGAGTCTTTTGCCTCGAAGATGTTTGATCAATCTCTTTGACAGATATTTCATAAACTCTGAAAGGTCTTCTGTTTCATCACCCATAGAATAAGAATCCCTATCAGACGACTGCACATCGAAAGAGTTTTACTTCATTGTTACAGGATTAAGGACGACGTTTAGTAACAAGGTGATATCTTCTTGGACAAAAGACGCAGACTAATTCTCTCAACAAAGCATCAATGTATGGTAGTTTAGACATACATCGAATAGTTCAGTCTTGGAGTAAACTTTGAGTTCAATTTCATTTTCAAGGGAAGTGATGTGATTTATAGATTTTTTTGAAGAGATTACCCAATGGAAGAAATAGGAGTTACCATCACCTTCTTTGATCAAATTGATTCTTGATTTTTGAAATAAGAAAACTTTCTTCCGCTTCCGTAGCGTTTGCCATTTATGAAGATCGTCTAGCTCCAAATGAGTATAAGTTTGAGAAAGGTCCAATAACATTCTATTTGTGCCTCCAATAGCTGAACATGTGCATCAACTACATGCTTCTCCAAGTCAAAAAAGTTTTGTCTACTAAAGTGTTTAATTGGTTTCTTGAGGGCTCTAAGCTTCTTGGAAATATGATACATTTTTGTGCTCGTGATGTTGATGGAAAACCAATTAGCATAGATAATCGATTTAGAATCATCATTGGAGAGCATAAAAGAGTACATTTTAAATGACCTTCTGCTTCTTTGTTGGTCTTAAGATAGAGAAATAGAGCACCTTGTGTGATCTGAGAAATCTGGGTCACCATAGAAACCAATGATTGTAGATGTTGAAATAACCAATGATTGTTGACCAAAATTCTGTCAAGTTTCTTCGCGACACACTGAGCTAAACTTTTGTTCCACCATGTGAACAAGCTTCCTTTGAAGTTCAAGTCACAAAGATCTGTATTTTCTAGACAGTCTCGTAATGCTCTCATTTTAGTATAGTGGTTTGTAACCAAAGTCGAGAAATGTTCATGAGGTCGAAATATATGATTGATATTGCCAAAAATAGTTCAAGGTCTTCCAAAGTAGGCGCTTGAATTAGAGAATTCCGCAATTTCTCTCCAAATGTCAGTTTTTTCCTCCCCTGAGTTAGAGACAAATATATAAGAGACAATGACCAGAGAAGAAGGTATATGGAGAGTCACTTCACATGAAATCACTTTAAGGGATTTATTGAGTATATGGTACCTCACCGAATGATGCCATACCACCCAAATTTTCCCAAGTTCTTTGGAGCTGTATTTATTATCAAAAGATCAACCGGGACAGACATTTGCCACAAACTTACTGTATTTGACCGATGTACATGAGTCTCTAGCAGAGTTTCTAAAAAAGGCTTTGCAGAAAGAAACTATTTACTAAAACCGTGGCGATGAGACACCTTACAAAATCTGCACACATTCCAACAAAAAAATCCTCTAACATTTGGATATGGTTGGTGGAGTCTTTTGCCTCGAAGATGTTTTATCAATCTCTTTGACAGATATTTCATAAACTCTGAAAGGTCTTCTGTTTCATCACCCATAGAATAAGAATCCCGATCAGACGACTGCACATCGAAAGAGTTTTACTTCACTGTTACAGGGTTAGGGACGACCTCTACATATAGAGAAACCGAGAAAATAGGCATGGAGATCCTTCCTTGGTAGGTTTAGACAAGATAACATGTGAAGCGCCTGAGGCGACTAGAGCGGGAGCATGACTTTGATGCTGCACAACACTCGATGCTTCTTTAATAGTCTGAGCCGAGCTAAATTGTTTTGTACGAGGAGCAGAAACTTGATCTTCAACTTTCCATTTTGATGTTTTCTTTTTCCTAGAACAATCATCAATAGTATACTTGGAAGAGTTACGGGAGACACAAGTTACTGGGGCTTCTCGACCTTTCTTAATTGTGTGTCCAACTTGCTTGCAAAACGAACATATAAGTGACATCCAAGGGCTGGAGACAAGGACGATTTTTGTCTCACTAGAGTCAAACTGAACATTAAGTGATTCTGGGAGTGGCCAACGAGGATCAATGAAAGTAAAAACTTTTGCTACCTCCAAGTTTGATTTCTTTGCAATGGAAGGATGGAGAAACTGAGGGTCGCCAACCAGACCAGTAATTTAAGCCACACCATCGGCGTTGTAACACTGGAATAAGACCTTCCTTAGTTCAAGCCAGATGGGAAGGTGAGTTTCAATTTCAAGGGGATAATGCTGGATTCCCAATTGCCCACAAATATTTTCTGCCATTTTATACTCCAAAAGCGATGCAAGAGGACCCATTTGCGAGTTTGATTGTTTAGAATCCAAAATAGAAACACGTTACCTTTAATCTTGGAGACCAATATATCACGATGTTGTTTACTCCAAATACCATTTACAATTGAGTGCAGAGTTATCTGGGAAGGATGAACTACTTAGAATTGCACAATGATAAAACATTCCCATTCCTTTTTATGCTTGACAACCATGGTTTGGGATTTTAACATAACGCTAAAGAGGGTTTTCAAGGATGGGTTAAACAAATTGGCCCATGAACTAGAATTTAAGGAATGTCTGGCTTGGGCTGCAACTTCGGGGCTTGAGACTGGGTAATTTCAGTAGGGATTTCACTCGGATAAACCACTGGTGAATTTAATTTCTCTATTACTGGAGTTTTCTCCGAACTCATGAAAGACGGTGATGAGTTGGAGGTTGCCGAGGCAAGCTCCGTGGGGTTTACAGTAGTAATTTTGGCTCTAATCGAAGTAGCGGCTTCGATTGAGGTGACAAGTAGCGAAGGAGCCTCACTCGAAGAGGAAGGTGAAGGTAGGGTTTTCTTCTTAGAATACTGATTTCCCTAGGGATTTCGCTTACAACCAAATTTTTGCCTCATGAGGCGGGGCGAGACCGAAAGGAGCGGTGAGGTCGAGCTCTGACGCCTGTGAAAACGCCAGAGAAGTGTTGAGAAGTGATACACGATGTCGCCGAATGAGAGAGAAAAAAATAAAAAGTCGTACACTTCAGGTAAACCTTTTAAAACTTTGTGCAAAATATACTTTTGAGTTTTACATTGTCTGTAATTGAGGATATAATCTACAATTGTGTTTCTCGTAGACAGTAAAATTGTTTAGGATGGATATATTTAGTGAATTATACACACAATGAACAAAAATAATTTTACATGGACACATCTCGTAAATTATATGTATAGTGGATAAAAAAAATAATAAAATTGTTTACCGTGCATAAAAAATAGTAAAATTGCCACTGATGATATAATTTAAAATTCAAAAGGATATATTTTCGAGAATTAATAATTCAAAAGGTATATTTTACCAAAAAAAGTATATTGTGAACCATTTAAAACTTAAAAGGTATACAAGAGATACATTTTTTTAATTCTTTTATTGCAAAAAGAAGTCAATCTTTTCAATAAATTTTAAAAAATCCGAAAGTATAAAAAACCTCATAAATTCAAGGAAACTTTTACTCAAAAGGTATATTTGTTTTATAATATGTATTTTAACGATACCTTTCCAAAAGATACTATTTCTATGATTATTTTCCTTTGATAAATACATTTGCCTAAACGACGTCTCTTTGAGATTGATTCCGTCATTTCGTATAGTTCATCACTTTCCTAATAAAATTAGCTGTCTCTCCAACATCCGCGTCGTCGTCTTTTCTTTGTCTTCCCAATCTGAGAAAATCCACAATAAACTCTGCAACTTCGTTTCTCTTCTGCTTCCTCAGACTCTGTCACGCTGTTTCGGACTTTCATCCGATTACCGAAGAAGGCCTGAAACTTCTCCTCGGAGTAGCGGCGATGACCTTAGCGTTATCTCTCTGAGCCATCGGCTTTACTAGATCTATCTCTGTATGCTACTCGCGGTTTCATTTTGGTGAATTTCATGGCTTCCACCTAGCTAAGAAGCTTTACTACTGTTCCTTTACTGACTTTTCTGTTGAATTTACTTGATATTTAAAGTTAGCAAAATGTTCGAGATTGTCGAATTCCGTAGATTAGGGTTTAACCTATGCATTCTCTCCATAGTTTCTAGTTATTTGGTCATATTCACGGAAATGGGATTATTTAGGAGTAATTCCGTAGAAACCAGTTCTTACTTTTGATGAGGGTCTGAATTTGCAGTAGTCAAATGAGTAACCAATTTGTGATCATTTTTGGGGAAATATATTGATATATTGTTCCTTAATTTGTCTATGTTATAATTGTTAGCTACGATCGACTGAATATTACAAGTAATTTAAGATTTAATTAACTGGAAAAAAAAATGAACGCAAGTTACGCATCATAATTAGACTAGTCGCGCGATTCAATTAACTTGTCGTTACTTTTTATAGCGACTCAATGTATAATCATTTCTTGTTTTGACGTTCACTTTCTTTTCCTTATAATCATTTCTTCTGAATTAAGGTGTAAATTTTGGTCGCTGAGCGACGTAGTAAAGAACAGGGCCGAACTACAGAGGAATTTTTACGAGTAAAGTTCAGGAATCATGAAAGCTCCTTCATCAAATGGAGTGCCACCAACTCCCGTTGAAGGTTTGTGGTTTCTCCTATCTGATAAATGTCAATCCTTCAGTGGAAGCTCACTCCGTGGATTTGTATAGATTCAGTTGTTAGTATCACTCATTTTCTGCATTATAGCTGAGTAACTGTTGTATTGATTTTAACTATCCTGTAGCTGTGGGAAGTCGGAATCCTTTGTTTGAGGGGTGTAGATTAGTTATCTCATCTTGTTGTTTCGATAATAGTAACAGAATGAAGATACCACGAAATTTTGAAGTAGTCACAGCTTTGATGCTATGTGAGTGCAGGAGAAAGGAAAAACATAAACTCAGAACTATGGCACGCTTGTGCTGGGCCATTGATTTCATTGCCTCCAGCAGGAAGTCTTGTTGTTTACTTCCCTCAAGGTCACAGTGAGCAAGTATGTTGTCTGAAGAAGTTTGGTATCATTTATAATTGATCAAGAATGAGTCTTTGATTGAAATTTACATGCGCCTGTCTTATTCTTTCTTTTTCTTAGGTCGCAGCTTCAATGCAGAAGCAGACTGATTTCATACCGAGCTACCCTAATCTCCCTTCCAAGCTCATCTGCATGCTCCATAATGTTACACTGAATGTATGGTGTCTTTTACATATCAATAGTAACCTCTACGTTTAGATTTCTTCACATCAGTTTGCTTTTGAGAGCTGCTAATGTTTTGCTGATCGTCATTTGTAAACCAGGCTGATCCTGAGACAGATGAGGTCTATGCGCAGATGACTCTTCAGCCAGTTAGCAAAGTAGGTTACTTTCACATAATAACTCAGTTATAGGCACTTCTAGGTGTATGAAAGGAGTAGGAACTAATTGTTCTTAGCTTTTTTTTTTTGAAAGTATGACAGAGATGCATTGCTTGCCTCTGACATGGGTCTTAAGATGAACCGACAACCTAATGAATTTTTCTGCAAAACCCTCACGGCTAGTGACACAAGCACTCATGGTGGATTTTCTGTGCCCCGACGAGCAGCTGAGAAAATCTTTCCTGCTCTGGTGTATATACAATGCTTTCTTATATATCCGTACTTCTTGATAATTAAGATTTCTTTAGTGCTTTAGCTTCTTACACTGTTGGCAACATTCTGCTAGGATTTCTCGATGCAACCACCTTGTCAGGAGCTTGTTGCTAAGGATATCCACGACTACACATGGACTTTCAGACATATTTATCGAGGTTTATATTGTTTTTGATAGATATTACCTTTCTATCAATTTGGCGTCTGTAAAGCTGCTCTTAGGTTTTGAATTTGTTGATATTGATCAGGTCAACCAAAAAGGCATCTGCTAACTACTGGGTGGAGTGTATTTGTCAGCACGAAAAGGCTCTCTGCTGGAGACTCTGTTCTTTTTATAAGGTATATCAATCTCAATGTGCCAAAGCTCTTTTTGTATTTATCTTTCAAGTTGCTAATTGTTTTTTTACTGTCAATTAAGAGATGGAAAGGCACAACTTATGTTGGGTATAAGACGTGCAAATAGACAACAACCTGCTCTTTCTTCATCTGTAATATCAAGCGATAGCATGCACATCGGAGTTCTTGCTGCTGCAGCTCATGCTAATGCTAATAACAGTCCTTTCACCATTTTCTACAACCCGAGGTGCCGGATCCATGTTCCCTTTTGTCTCCATTAACTGTAGTAAATACTTGTTTCATAGATTACTTAGAGAATTAAAACTGATTTTTTGCAGGGCTGCTCCTGCTGAGTTTGTGGTTCCTTTAGCCAAGTATACCAAAGCTATGTACGCTCAGGTTTCCCTTGGTATGCGATTCAGGATGATATTTGAGACAGAAGAATGTGGAGTTCGTCGGTATATGGGTACAGTTACTGGTATCAGTGATCTTGATCCAGTGAGATGGAAAAACTCCCAGTGGCGGAATCTTCAGGTGGTTTGGAGTAAAACACATGATGAATGCCAAATTATATTTCTTTATACATTGGACTTTTTTATTTAGTTATGCCTTATTTTTGTCTCTTCTAAAGATTGGATGGGATGAGTCAGCTGCTGGTGATCGGCCCAGTCGAGTGTCAGTTTGGGACATTGAACCAGTTTTAACTCCTTTCTACATATGTCCTCCTCCGTTTTTTCGACCTCGGTTTGCTGGGCAACCTGGAATGCCAGGTAATATCTTTGTGCTATATCATTTCTACATATCATATTTGAATCTTCTTAAGGACTGAAAGTCCGGTGGTCTTACAGATGATGAAACTGACATGGAGTCTGCACTGAAGAGAGCAATGCCATGGCTTGATAATAGCTTAGATATGAAAGACGCTTCCAATACTATATATCCTGGTCTGAGTTTAGTTCAGTGGATGCAGCAGAATAGCCAGTTACCCGTTGCTGCTGCACAGTCAGGTTTCTTCCCGCCAATGCTCTCGCCAACTGCAGCATTTCACAACAATCTTGGGGGCACTGATGATCCCTCCAAGTTACTGAGTTTTCAGACACCGCCAGGGGGTATTTCCTCATCAAACCTCCAATTTAACAAACTGAATCCACAAGCCCCAGTGTCCCAGTTGCCTCAGCCTCCAACTACGTTGTCGCAACAACAGCAGCTGCAGCAATTGTTGCACTCCTCGTTGAACCATCAGCAACAGCAACAGCAATCACAGTCTCAACAACAACAACAACACCACCAACAACAACAACAACAACAACAATCACAGTCTCAACAACAACAGTTGCTGCAGCAGCAGCACCAACAACAACAGCAAATGCTGCAGCAACAACATCAACAACCGGTACAGCAACAGACTCAGCAGCAGCAGCAGCTAAGAACGCAGCCAATGCAATCTCAGTCGCAACCTCAGCGAAAGGAACAGCCACAGAAGTTGCAGCAACTTCAGCTTCCGCAGAATCAGCTTTACAATGGTCAACATGCAGCGCAGCAGCTTCAGGCACAACAAGCATCTATGCATCATTTGCAATCACAAGTAGTTTCTGGATCAATGGCAAACAGTGTCAGCACACCTCCGCCTAGCTCCCTTAATCAATGCTTTCAACAGCAACAACAGTTTAAGCAGCTTCAACAAGCACACCACCATTTAGGTGCTAGCACTAGTCAGAGTAGTTTAATTGAAACCAGCAAGTCTTCATCCACTCCGACGTCCATACCACTGTCAGAGACACAGTATCCACGACAAGTAGAACAGCAGCAGCCTCCTGGTCTCAAGGAACATAATCAGCAAACACTTGTGCAACAGAAAGCTCACCAGGCACAAGCCCAACAGATATTCCAGCAGAGCCTCTCGGAACAACCGCATTTACAGTTTCAACTGTTGCAGAGATTACAGCAGCAGCAATTTCTTTCGCCGCAGTCTCAGTTACCCCACCAACAATTGCAGAGCCAGCAGTTGCAACAGGTGCCTCCTCTCACTCAAGGTCATCAGTTTCCATCCTCCTGCACTAACAATGTGTTGCCTACATTGCAACCCCCTCAAATGCTGATGAACCGGCCTCAGGACAAAAAAAATTCACTGATTGGAGGAGGGGCCAAAGCTTATTCAGGCATCACAGATGGAGGAGATGCACCTTCCTCTTCCACCTCCCCTTCCACCAACAACTGTCAGATCTCTTCATCAAGCTTTCTCAACAGAAGCCAAAGCGGGCCAGCAATCTTGTTACCTGATGCGGCGATTGATATGTCTAGTAATCTTGTTCAGGAGCTTTACAGTAAATCTGATATGCGACTAAAACAAGACCTTGTAGGCCAACGAAAGTCCAAAGCTAGTTTAACAGATCATCAACTAGAAGCATCTGCCTCTGGAACCTCTTACGGTTTAGACGGTGGTGACAACAACAGACAACAAAATTTCTTGGCTCCAACCTTTGGCCTTGACGGTGATTCTAGAAACAGCTTGCTTGGCGGAGCTAATGTTGATAATGGCTATGTGCCTGACACGTTGCTCTCGAGGGGATACGACTCCCAGAAAGATCTCCAGAACATGCTTTCAAACTATGGAGGAGTGACAAATGACATTGGTACAGAGATGTCGACTTCAGCTGCAAGAACTCAATCTTTTGGTGTCCCCAATGTGCCCACCATTTCAAACGATGTAGCTGTCAATGATGCTGGAGTCCTTGGTGGTGGATTATGGCCAACTCAGACTCAACGGATGCGAACTTATACAAAGGTTCAATTTTGCTCTGATCCTTACTTGTGGAAACTAAACATGTTTGGTTTGACAATGTTGTACATTTTTCTGACAGGTGCAAAAGCGAGGTTCAGTGGGGAGATCCATAGACGTCAACCGTTACAGAGGTTATGATGACCTGAGGCATGATTTAGCACGCATGTTTGGGATCGAAGGACAACTTGAAGATCCGCAAACATCAGACTGGAAACTTGTCTATGTTGATCATGAAAACGATATCCTTCTCGTCGGTGATGACCCATGGGAGTAAGTAGAGAGCAACGACATTCACAAATCATACCGTTAGAAGATCCATTCTCTATTTTTTCATAACCTTCAAAATCTTTTGACTCTTTTTTGCAGAGAATTCGTAAACTGTGTTCAAAGCATAAAAATCCTTTCCTCAGCTGAGGTTCAACAGATGAGCCTGGACGGGAACTTTGCTGGTTTGCCGGTTACAAATCAAGCTTGTAGCGGCGGCGGTGACAGTGGCAATACATGGAGAGGTCATTTTGATGATACCTCAGCCACCTCGTTTAACCGCTGAAGACAGAATCTCTCACACACAGATTTTTTTTTCTTCGTTTTGTAAGATAACATGTCTGTTTCCACTGGACACTGTAAATACCTGTATAATTATCTCTTCACTAAGTGTACAAGAAGATTTTTATCAATGGGAGCGAGCCACAGATTCTTCCAACTGATTTAACTGAGACCGCTTGTGACCAAATTGGCACTCATAGCAACGTTAGAGAAGCGAATACATCTGATCTTTCCAATCAAATTCATACTTCAAAAATTCTCCACATTTTGGATACAAGTTGCAAGTTACAAGGATAACTAAGAAAGAGTAGCCATCAGAGCTGAAACTCTAAGGGCATTGTAGTTGGAACCATCTTTTGACTTTTGCCCTTGAAGTCGTTTCCAGCATACTTAAACTGGTTTATCATTTATCATCTGTCTTAGTGATTTAAAGATAGCGATGATGTGGCAGTCAAAAAAGAGAGCAACATCTACATAATTAGAACTGAATTAATCACTAGATTGTAGTTTGACTAAATTGTTCGTGATGTAAAACTGCTATGAGTACATAGTCAAACAATTATAGAAAAGTGGGTCAATATGTTTTACCTATTTTATGCAAATAAAAAAACAGTCAATTTTTACAGTATTATATTTAAAATATCTGCAACAAAGGTTGGAAACAAAAATCAGAACCGAAGAATTGAACAGAACCGAAAATACGGTTCCGGTTCCAGTTCAATTCCTAAAAATTAACCGATTGGTTCTGTAATATAAGTAACTTCGATTCTCGATTCGGTTCGGTTCCTAACCAAGAACCTAAGATAGAATCGAATCTAAATGATTAATAAACTTATTGACTAATCCTAATACTACTTAGTACTTACACTTCTAAATTTGTACTAATGATAATAAGCTTAGTAAAAAATACTGTATATTGAGTATTTATAGAAACCTTTCACGAAACCCTTCGTTATCTTCTACGAGTTTTCATGAAATTTGGGGCTCTTTGATTCTGAATCTCTTTTTCAATCTATGTACTTCTCTTCTACTATATAAGAAGTTTATTTACCTAATTTGTCAAACTGGATTTAGAATCATCACCCTCGTTAGATTTCTCAGTGGCTGCGAAAAGTTAATCTCAGTTTCAGTCTCAAGTATGTAAACTCGATTTCATCTACAAATCTTTTATGCTAAGTCGAATGGAGTGGTTGATGGTGAGTTGATGTTGTGTAACTTGTATTAGGGATTTGATTCAAAATTCAAACCTCAAAGCTCTGGATTTTATCAACGATTGTATTAGGGATTCTGGATTCTTAAGTAATGAGATATAAAGACTTCTCTCTAAGATTCTCGGTTTTTTGTTTATTCTTCCTTTGATTATGGGTTTCTGTTTCTTCTTCCTTTAATGTTTTCAAAGCTTTGATTTTGGGTATTGTCGTCTTACGAACATTGCTTTTGGATCCAACTTTTTGGCCTTTTCATTGACGTTATTGTGCTTATAAAAACTCTCTTCACTGAAACCTCATCCATTTCATCGATTTTAGTGTTTACAAGTATTAGAGGAGTCCATTATTTGGTACATAGTATATATTTACTAGTATTACAATGTCTATGGTTCAATTGCTGTTTTTTTCTTCTAATTAGTAGATACATCTTTAGTTCTCGGGTATACATATGTGGAGTTTTAAATTGAGGGCAAGTCTGTTAATGAGAGCTGAATTTATTTTGAATAATGTATATGGATTCTTGCGACTATCCTGCAGTTTCTAATGAAATTAACAACAACAACATGGATGAAGATGAACCAGATATACAAGAAAAAGACTCTCACTTTGAACCTGATACTAGAAATACAAAAGAAAGGAAAATAATATCTAAAGTTAAAGGAGTCCAAGTACAAAGGTCACATGTTTAAGGTCATTGCATCAGCTCTTATTGAATGTCTACCTGATTGGAAAATAAAAAAGGTCTTCATTATCACAGTTGACAATGTCATAGCCAACACACTAGCTCTTGGAAAGTTTAAGGAAAACTTTAAAACTATAGGTAATGAGGTGATTCACTTTATATTGTATTTGTCTTAACACTTTCAAATTTTCAACAACACCTTGTTGTTTTGTTTTTTTTTTTATTTCATAGGTGATGATTCTATAGTATTATGTGGTTAGTTTTTACACATGAGGTGTGCTGCTCATATTATAAACTTCATAGTTAAAGATGGATTAAAAGATGTTGATTCAAGTATTGCAACCATTCGTAATGGAATCAGCTATGTGAGATCATCTACAGAGAGATTGAACTCTTTTGAGTTACGAGTTGATCATGGGAAGATGAGCAGAAGTAGTCTCCCTTTAGATGTCAAGACACGTTGGAACTCCACTTATCTAATGTTAACTAGAGCTTCAAAGTTCAAATTAGCTTTTGATAAGATGAAAGCAGAAGACAAGGTCTACACTGATTGGTTTAGTGAGATAATGAATGGAGTGAAAATAGTTGGACCACCACCAACAAATGATTGGGAATCAGTTGAAAGGTAAATATAATTTCTTAGGATTTTTTATGTTTCAACGTTGGTGGTTTCAGCTTCTGAAACTGCTAACTCTTACAAGTGTTATTATGAGATTGTTACTATTCAGAAAAATCTCATAACACTTTCTCAAGATCAAGATGAAGCCATGAGAGATAAAGCTTGTGTTATAAAAGACAAATTTGATAAGTATTGGGATGGGTTGAAGGGGATAAACAAGTTGTTGATCGTTGCTAGTATATTAGACCCAACTAACAAGATGTGTTTTACTACTATGTGCTTTGAGGAGTTTTATGGAAAAGATAGTTGGGAATCTAAAGACATGGAGCTGACAATTATGCAATTTATGAATTGTCTTTTTGCAGAGTATAATACTGTTTTTGGTAAACTTGAATTGTTACAATCTCATTCTCAGACTCCAAGTTTGTCCACAACAACATCAAATCATAGTGGTGACGTAGACACAAATGATTTAGTAGATGGTAAAGATAGATATGAGATGATTAGCTTGGTCCACAAGGTTGGTTAAAGAGAAAGGGATTCAACAATCCAGTATTGAGTTGGAGATGTATTTGAATGAAAGTGTAGAAAACCCAGAAGTAGTATTTGGAACATAGTTTGATGTACTGTCATGGTGGTGACTCAATGCTCCAAAGTATCATATTCTGTGTGAGATAAAAAAGATGTATTTGCTATGCAAGTATCTTTGGTTGCATCAGAATCGGTCTTTAGCACAAGTTGTCATGTGCTAAATCCGTATAGAAGTTGTCTTACTCATTGAATAATTGAAGTTCTAATGTACACTGAGCAGTGGCTGAAATGTGGTATTAATTTAAGAGAAAATAAGGGAGAAATCACAAATCAACAAATCTTTGATGACATTGCACTACACGATCAACTTGAGAAATGTAAAAATCTTTATACTTTGTGTGATTGTCTTTTAAAGTTTACATTTATTATATGTTGACTCTTTAACTATATGTTCTTATGACTTTAGAGTTTAACAAATGTTCTGCTGAAAACAATTAAGCAAGATTAGGTATTCAAATATACTAAGATGTTTCTTGTGACTTTTGTATTATAACTTAGGCATATTCTAAGTGTTTTTTTACTGCAAATTGTAAAAGGTACTTATAGTGAAATTTTGATGGATTGCAGTACTTGCAGTGGAAGCTTGACTTTGTCGTGAGAACTCTTTACTTTTATGTTTGTTCAATCATTATAGGTTTCTAACAAGACTTTGCATCTGTGTTAGATTTCTATTATGTTTTGTATATATTATTTTGTAACAATTGGTTCTTTAAAGTGTTTTTTGGTTTTTTTAGTTAAATGTAACCATTTGGAAGCGGAACCGATAGGGAACCAAATTTATTTTAGTTCTTTTTTTGTTTCAATTACAAGTATCCATTTGGAAACGGAATCAAGGATACCCGAACACCAAACCGAAGTTTAGAAAGTATCCAATAATTTTTATATTTTAAAAACCAAAAGAACCGAGAACTGAACGAACTAAACTGAACTAAATAACCATATGCCGACACTTATCCGCAAGGATAAAGCAACCGCATAAATTCAAGGGAACTTTTACGAAAGTGCTTTAATTCTTAGTATTTTTTGAAAATATATATTTTCACGATACCTTCCCAAAAAAATACTATTTCTTATCTTTATTTTATAATATACATTTACCTAAAACGGCACTTTTGAGAGGGGTAATTTCGTCATTTCATATAGTTCATCATTTTCCTAATAAAATTAGCTGTCTCTCCAGCACCCGCGTCGTTTTTTCATTTTTCTTCCCAATCTGAGAAAATCCACAATAAACTTTGCAACTTCGTTTCTCTTCTGCTTCTTCAAACTCTGTCAGGCGGTTTCCGACTTCCATTCGATCACCAAAGACGGCCTTAAAATTCTCCCCGGAGAAGCGGCGAAAGACCTTAGCGTCATCTCTCTGAGCCCATCTTCGTTACTAGATCTATCTCTGTATGCTACTCACGATTTCATTCTGGTGAGTTTAATGGGCTCTAACTAGCAAATAAGGTTTCATACTGTTCTTATACTGAAGTTTCTGTATAATTTGCTTCATATAAGTCCTCATTGTATTTGTCTGTATCTCAAAAGATAGCCAAATGTTAGAGATTGTAGAATTCCGTAGATTAGGGGTTTCCTAAGCTTTCTCTCTGTATTATCTAGTCTTTTGGTCGCAATCACGGAAATGGGATTATTTATGAGTAATTCCGTAGAAACCGGTTCATATTTTTGGATGAGAATCTGAATTTGCGGTTGTAAAGTGAGTAACCATTTTGTGATCATTTTTGGGGAAATATATTGATTTATGGTTCCCTAATTTTTTTATATTAGAATTGTTCTCAGTGGTATGCATTTCAATGAAATACATCAACTATAGAGTTTTGTCTGTGATGAACAAGATTTTGTTCCAGCCAATGCTGAAGGCTAGACTACGATGAGCGTGTCACAAGCATCGAGGACGAAACATTCGCTAGTTCCTCTTGCAACCCTGATTGGTAGGGAGCTGAGGAGCGAAAAATTTGAGAAGCCTATTGTCAAGTATGGTCAAGCAGCTCTCGCTAAGAAAGGAGAGGACTACTTTTTGATCAAAACTGATTGTGAAAGAATACCTGGTGATCCATCATCGACTTTTTCAGTTTTCGGGGTAATTGATTCTGTTGAGATCTAGTTTTCTATTTGAGGCCTTCTTCCTTCTAAGGAACCTCTCTGTACTGAACTTCAAGCGCCAATGAACTTACCCTTTTTTCTTTTTTTTTAAAGATATTTGACGGTCACAATGGTAATTCAGCTGCCATATATACTAAGGAACATCTTTTGGACAACGTTGTGAGTGCAATTCCTCAAGGCGCAAGCAGAGAAGAGTGGCTTCAAGCTCTTCCTAGGGCTTTAGTTGCAGGCTTTGTGAAAACTGACATTGAGTTTCAGCAGAAAGGTCTACGCTTATGCTCATTTATAGGCCTTTTATTTTATTATTCTTTTATTTTAAGCATGCTTCAGCTGTTAAATTCTGTTGTGCTTACAGGGGAAACTTCTGGAACAACTGTGACTTTTGTTCTAGTTGATGGTTGGACTATCACTGTCGCTTCTGTTGGAGACTCGCGCTGCATATTAGACACACAAGGTGGTGTAGTCTCTCTACTGACTGTTGATCATAGGTTAGAAGAAAATGTTGAAGAGAGAGAACGCATAACTGCCAGTGGAGGGGAGGTCGGAAGGCTCAATGTATTTGGTGGCAATGAGGTATAATAATGTCCAATGAATTGAAGTTACTTCTTCACTACGTTTCGGCTGTGGTGGGGTTTGTAATGGGTCTTGGATTTTCCATGATATTAATGTGCTTACATTCTACCCAATAGGTGGGCCCACTTCGATGCTGGCCTGGTGGTTTGTGTCTTTCGAGGTCCATTGGTGATACTGATGTGGGAGAATTTATTGTCCCTATACCACATGTTAAGCAAGTGAAAGTAAGCATCCTTTTCCCCTTGGTGCATTTTTCATCAGTGCTTATATTAAACATTGAACATATATCTATTTTATTTTCTGTACATCCAGCTCTCAGATGCTGGAGGGAGACTCATTATAGCTTCAGATGGTATATGGGATATACTGTCTTCCGATACGGCTGCCAAAGCTTGTCGTGGTTTATCTGCCGAGCTTGCTGCTAAACTTGTTGTTAAGGTTTGGTGATCAGTCCTGCTGATTTTGCTGTGTACTTCCTCCGGTCTAGATTCCCTAATTTTATGAATCATATGCTTTATTAGGAAGCATTGCGAACAAAAGGTTTGAAGGATGATACTACTTGTGTAGTTGTTGACATAATTTCATCTGATCATCTGGCCTTGGTTCCAGCGCCTACAAAAAAGCAGAATGCATTTACCTCGTTCCTGTCCAGGAAAAGCCATGTAGATGCCAACAATAAAAACGGCAACAAGCTTTCTGCTGTTGGAGTTGTAGAAGAATTGTTTGAAGAAGGCTCTGCTGTGCTTGCAGATAGGTAAATCTTGTAGCCACAAATTGATATTGCAAATCTCTTTTCTCCAACCTGATAAGTAATTGAAAACTTCAGATCCTCATAATCAGTCTTTTTGTTGGTTGGTGTTTGCAAATGCAGATTGGGAAAGGATCTCCTCTCAAATACAGACACTGGGCTCTTAAAATGTGCTGTGTGCCAAACAGATGAATCTCCAGGTGAGGGTTTATCAAGCAACGGGGAAGCCATCATCTCCTCAGCTTCTAAGCGATGGGAAGGTCCTTTCCTATGCACAAAATGCAAGAAAAAGAAAGATGCAATGGAAGGAAAAAGACCAAGCAAAGGTTCTGTAACCAATTAAAGCCACTTTGGTCGTAAGCATGTATTTATCGATAACTTATCTACCTTCTTCTGGTGTGCTATGAGTGTAGCCTGCTTTCTTTTCCCAGGCATTGTGATTGGAGAAGTATCGGTAATAGCAGAAGTATATGCAAAAGTTTTTAGAGAGAGTAAGAGAGGATAGATCCAATTCTTATCGATTGTTTAAGATTTCCCTGGTTTGAGTTCGTGGCTTATGCTGACCACTTACCTTCGTAGATGTGTTTTTGCTTGGGAATTGCTGATGTGCTAACAGGAGTGAGTCTCTAAGTTGTAATTAGAATTCATTTTTGGTTATTGCCAATCCTTTTGCACCCATTTATTGATAAAAATAAGTCTATGTGATCCAAAAAATTACTTAGGTTTTGTGAACAAACTGTTTTGGTCCTTGGCACGTGGAGACTGAGAATCCAATATATCGTCTTTGTTGGGAAAAAAATAGTCAAAAATCTTATCTAAACTATCTCACTAAATTTCAAATAATAGTTGTCACAGTTATAGACATATAAGTGTTATATTACCTACGTAGACAAATATCTACAACAAATCGCCTTGTTACTTCTATATATATTTTGTTCTTTCATTGTATTTTACACACAACACACTTATGAATAAAGTAAAAAGTGTTCATTATCTTACGCATCTCTTAGTTGATGTTTTCTTAATTTGGTTTTATACATACATATATTAATATAATATTCAGAGAGTGGTTTTAAAACATGTTATCATGTCCTATTAGGAAAAGTAAAATTTAATTTTTGTCATAATTGTTTTTATATTTTGTTATAATGAGTGATTTGATTGATATATATATATAAATTTATTTTATAAACTGTAATAATGGCCAAAACACCACTTCACAAATTTGATCTCTATATTTAAGTATTAATTTCAAGAAGATATCCGCTGCCTTCCCCAAATCGATCGATAAGCTTTGTCTTCACGATCATAATCATATGGTAGGTTATGCTTACTTAAATCAATACTTTTAAATGTCTAGAAGACTTTTACAGTTTTTTCTAGAAAAACAATAAAATAATAAAACGCCCCGAAAACATTTACAAAAGGGTTCTAAAAAACGGTAAAACAAAAAGAATAATAAAATAATAATAAATTTCTCTAGAAGACAAATAAAATATTTTAAATTATTGTTATTTTAATTAATACCTAATATATGATTATATATATTTCTATATGGATTGATTCATGATAATGTTATTATTGGTAAATATTAATTTTAATAAATTTATTTGGTTATATTTTCTAATGGTTTTGAAAAAAATAAAAAAAATAATACACATATATAATTTCCAACAACTCTAATCACCATTTTCCAACGGCACATACAAGTTTTTCATCTATAAATACACTCATTGTTCTTTTAATTCTTCACTCAAAATAATTTTCTTCCCCATCACAAAAAATGTTTATTTGAATTTTTTTCATTGGTTACAATTATTTCTACAATTTACGTGCTTTTTCTTTTTTGAACACACTCGTGAAGAATTTTGGCTGATTGTTGGTCAGCTTATTTG